>JAIPRL010001942.1:0-69671 GCA_025469235.1 Pemphigus obesinymphae
AAAATGACTGCTGCTGTTGTATACAAATTACAAATTGACAGTTGAAATATCAGTGTAGCCATATTTAAAGAATATTGGGAATTCTTGTTACATTGGTATGCCGCTTGTCTTAAACGTTGTATCAGATCTGTCCTATGGAGTTACACCCCCCTGTGTGCCACCCTCTTAAGAGTCTAATTCCGTGCGTGTACTCAACCGTCAGCCATCCGGGTTAAGCCGAACGGTGTCATTACTAGGGGTTTAGCCCTGTAGACGCCATTGTTCGGCTCTCCTATGGCCAAAAACGACCGTTCGGTGCAGAACGAACGGAACGAACGTTGTATATAGTATGTATATATATCGTATATAATATATGGAAATCGTCTGAAAATTAATTTCAGAGATATGGAGATGAGCTCGTAACCGTGTACACTGTACACGGTTGCACTGTGTGACCAAGCCCCGGTCGAAAACGGTATACAAAGACGTCATGTCAAGTCCGAGACATTGAATATTAATAATGTTAATATAATATTATCGCCAGACACTATAGGCGTTTATATATGAGTTATGTTCGTGTTGCTCGCATAATGTGCTTTGCCGTGATGAATATTCGGCCCGGTGACAGCCCCCCCCCCCGCCGTAGGAAATTCCGTCGGGCATAGCCGTAGGTAGGATGTATATAGATAATAATATACTATCGTGGTGCTGCGTAAAAATAAGGTGCACGGACAAATCTTTTACGTGTGACGAAAATATTGTCCACGTAACGACGAATGCCGTATATATTTGTTCAACTGATAACAAATACATAGTTGTAGCATATTATCTACTTTTTTTAGCGTAGGATTTTGTTGATATTTTTGTTTTGTTGAGGGACATCGATATTAAATAATAGGTGGAACGTGAATGTAATATGGTACCTATTTCAGGTTCTGAGTGGCGAAAGGAAACTAGTGGTTTTACAATGATCTTTATTTCTTTCTGAAAATATATTTTTCAACAATTATCCCATCGTTATGTAATGTGCACCCACTTTCCAAATTCTATCAAAATTGTACTTCAAAGAGGTTATTTATTTTCATTTTTTCAACACACACATAAGAAAAAAGCTATAAACATAAAATATCGTCCGAATTTCTTATGGTTATTTCTTTGTCATTCCAAAAATCATAAATTCTAAACTTAACCTTTCTTAGATTTAGATTTATTTTTAGAACAAGCTGTTTTAAGTAAAACTACGAAAAATTGACGATATAACTAACAATATTTTTAATTTTTAATTTATTTTGTATTTTTATAATTATAATTAAGACAAGATCGTACATCTAATATTAAAAGGATTACCTATATACTATGTATTCATTTTATAAAAAATAAAAATCTAATTTATAAGACATTGATTCTGCGTTGTGTGTTTACGGTAAATATTTTAAAAAAACATGTTTATTTAATTAACAGATATTTAGTACAAAATAAACAAAAATAAATGTAGTTTTAGCTTTGATCTATAACTTGAAAAAATTGAGTATGTAATAAAAATGGAAAAAATATCAATAAGGTGAATAGAACATAAAAGTAGAATTTATCAAATTATCTACTCCAGAAATTATCTCTAAAATACAATTATATGACCGATTAATAAATTAAACGATCCAATAAACACAAAAATGTATAGGTGAATACTCTCTAAAATACAAGAATATATAATCTTGAATATTACATAAAATATATAATAGGAAAATATCAAAGTGGATTTTAAGAAGGTAAATATTTCGTTGATCACATATTTATAATAAGTCAGGTATTGGAAAATATTTATGCATTTGGGAAGGACGTACAAAAATGCATTGTGGATTTAAAAAAAAGCCTATGATAGTATATATAGAGAAAATAATATTGCTGGGTCTATAGAAGATTTCAGGATACCAACTAAATGTAATTAAATTATTAAAATAACTCTATTCCAATACTACTTACCTTCAAAGTTAACATAGGAATGAAGAAAGTGATAAGAACTATTCAATAAGAAATGTATATATTGCGACAAATACTGTGCTCGTTTATGTGGATGAACAGTATTAAACTTGCTGAAGTAGTTATAAAAACGGCAGATTTAATAAAGGCAGTCAAACCTATGGGTTTTGAAGTTTATCAAGACAAGATAAATGACATGGTTATAAGCAAAGACGCGTTGAAGGTACCTGATTTAGAAGTTGATACACCTTCTAAAACGTATCTGGTTTCAAATACCTACATACTAGTATTATTAATATAATAAGTACATTTTAAAAATAATTATAATATTATGCATAAATGCAGTTCGAAATAAAATTAAGAATATCATCAGCTATTTAAAACTAAACCCTTTTAAAAAGATCAATAATAAGTTAATACTTATGCTATTTAAGGCTATTCCTGTCTTATGGAAGTAAAACACGGTCGGTCCTGTAGAGTTACGAAGAGAAGTTGATGAATTTTATTTCAAAAGGAAGTACTCCTGTCGTAGAAAATGTTAAATATCGTCCTTAAACAGGAAAGTGTACTGGATAAACTCAATATAAAGCAGATATTATATATACGAAGTAAGTGATTAAATTGTGCAGTCCATGCATGCAGGCCTAAGGGTATCATAAAATAAAAGTAGTGGCTGCATAAATTATTATAAAAAAAAAAAAAAAAACTAGTGGCCGACTCAAAGATACACTGAGAAAGTGAAACAGTTCGAAAAATATCCAACGGGGAGCATACAAGAAACTATCGAAGATAGAATAAGGTGGCGTGAATATAGTGAATAGCTTTCAATGGGATCTAAGAGTTAAAGAAAAAATGAAAATAGTACCTACCTATATGCATTACATTCAAATTGTTGATAACTAATTGACGAATACAAATATTTATGTTGTATTTAATAATTTTGTTTTCAAATATGTATATTTTCGGGTTAACGATAATATTTCAATATATTTTTCCGGACGATGCATGTAAATATGATGTTATCATATATATATCATTTAGTGATAAACCATTTTTCTTTAGAATAAAAAAATAGTCGTACATATTCTAACGATTTACAAAATTTTTTTTTATAAATTATCGTTTTTAAATGGTGGTTTTTATGAAGCTACTCGTGAAGTATACTATATATTTCGACCGGTTAACCGAGAAAATCTAGATTTTACGTTATATTACGCTATTGCTATTTGTATTTATAATATGCGTTTATTAGGACATTTTAGTATTTTATGATGTGCTGAATAAATTATTGTTAATTTTGGTTTTTATACCACGACGAAATCGTAATACTTAATAATATTCTACCAGAGCTACGAAAATGTGTTTGTATTCATAAATTTAAAATATTCGCATAAATAAATATGTTTATTTTCATTCAAAAATGTAAAAAAATCGTAAAATAAATGTCTCGTGAAAATATTGGAACATTTTATTTTTCCATTAAACATAGAATTTGCAAGCAATGATGTAGTTCTGTTTATATTAAAAATGTATTAAAGCCATTGATGATTCAGTCAGAATCAAATTAAGTATATTATATAGGAGTAACGATTTTTGTCATCTATCTCTATATTTTATCCGATGGACGATTGTTATCGTTAAATTAATAATTTATACTGGGGAAACCTCATAAATTGTGAAACGTTACAAGGAAGTGGCATAAATACATAACACTGCGATAAATATTGGTTATAAACCACTCGAAATTCAACGTTTTTTTTTTAGTACCTATTATTTATTGCACTTTTAGAAATAATATGTAATAAACTTTGAAATATCACGAGTTTATAGAAAAATACAGCGTATAGAATGAAAAGAATATATACTTACTGAAAACTTACTAGAATCGTTTCGAAACGAATTCCTTATACATTGTCAGATAGAATTTATTCGATTTGTAAAATTTTTTCTATATATAAAAGAATCAGTATTGACAATAAATCCTTAGCTCTATCAAGAGTCGTAAATTGGAATGAATCTTAGATGTGGCAAAATTAAAAATTACTCGGAGAGATACACACGTTCGTTAGCATAATATAATGCAACCTAATCTTAACTTTCAATTTTATACGAAGCAAAGGATTTAATTTTTTTTATTCTTATCATTTTTATTTTTTATTTTTTTTTGTGGAAACGGTTATTTGACCAGATTACTTGATCAAATCGTTACGCGTTCCCCATTTTGAGCTACTCTTTTCTAAAAAAAACTACAGAATATCATCTCATACAAAAACCTGACTTTAAGTACTCATACGGCTCAAACTAATTAAAAATGATGCTAATATAATTTTTTTAAATAGCTGAACGGGTAAAATAAATTAAAAGTTGTATAAATTGTGTATGAAAATTATAAATAAATGGGTACAATAAAATAACAATTTTCTGAAATGTAAATTTTTTTTGCAAATAATGTGTGTTTTATGTAAAGAAAATTATATTTGATACTTATTTAAATTATTATCGAAATCTTATTTCTAATCATTCTATTATAACTTAAGACCTTTGGTAAAATACAAATAAATAATTATATGTTATATTAAATATTTTAAGCTTTACCATAAAAATTTCATTCCATTATATTTACACTGATAATACAGACCTGTCGACTTTTAATCCATAAAAAAATGTTAGCGAATAATATTTTTTTGAATATTTTAACATAGTTTCTCCCCCACACCCCTGTCCCACGCAACAATCATATTACCCCAGCGTATATAATTATATTAACACTCAACATTTCGACAATAATTAGATAGATTTAATTGTTTATGATCGCAGGGACTTTTTGGACGTACAAATCATAACTTTATATATTTCCGAATCCCTAAACTTTAGCCATCGCGTGATCGAAATAATAAGAAATACGATTTATTGCGTGTATAAATTCGTACACGGCGGTATGTTTTCGTACAACGTAACCGTTAGGTACTCAATTTAATTGCTCTGTATATAGCCCAACCCCCTAGAGTTTATCCCTACCAGAAGAGAGGTGAACCTATACAACTTTGAAATATTCTAAGCATTTAAGTCATGATGAATATTTGTTTTTCATTGTCGTGGTTTGTAGGTTCATTTGTTACAGTCAAGTTAAATAAACGTATTTAGAAAATAAATAATATATTCGTGCTACTATTTTTAGAAGAGAATAATATTGTAATTTATTACATAATATATAAATATATAGGTATATATTTAAATAACAAATAGACGAAGCCAAAAACTTGCGATTTCGATATTCAATACCTAGATACTAATTCTATTTCGATTTTCATAAGTAGATTCTTGATACCGTTATCATTTGCAGGCCTCATTTTCAAAAAAAAAAATGGATATAAGCTCTTGAAATGTTCACAGTCTGCCTGTATAGCAATTACACATTTTAGATATGCTGTTAAAATATTTTAGAATAATATTGAAATAACTTAAGTATGTGTGTAATATTTGTTTTCTATGTTACTAAATACTAATATTTTTAAAACATTTTGACATTTTTGTACATTTTGACATTTTTATACATTTTGATATATAAATTACAAATAAATACAACATTCAGACAATACGGTAGATTTCATATTATAACAGTCATTAACCTCGTTTATAGAAAACACCGTGAAAACATTTAATCACAAAATTGAATTACAAAAGAAGGGGGGAAAAAAGAAAAAAGACAGATCCCCTCTTGAGTGTTATACGATCATTTTTTTACCCTGGCGATGGAAATTTGAAAGAAGTTTTAATCATTTAGAATCACCGTTATATCATTTTCAAATACAATTGTTTCCGCAATGTTTTTCAATAAATCATTTTACAATATACTCAAATCTTGTTATTATAAATAATGTTTTGAACAAAATTTTAACACATATCTGAAATATTAAATTTACAACACGATATTACAATGTTTTTTTATTTTTTTTTTTGACATAAGTATAGTTTAAAACATATTTTCCCAATATATATATTTTCAAATTATTAATACATTATTGGTTACTAATTAATGTTTAAAAAACTGTTAAATATTTAAGATTTCATTTAACTCTATTTGACCTTTGAGTGGGTTAGCATAAATAATTTTCTGAACTATGAAATCTTCAGCGTTTATTTGAAATATTCCTAAAAACAAAATGTGCATTATTAAAGCACCTATATATCACTAAACGATTACATTTCGGAAGAGGTGAATTATTTAATTACTTTTTGTTTTTGCTAATTAAATTTTTTCGGGATTTTTAATGTATTTCAATCAATATAAGTGTATTAGTCAGGCTAAACACCTGTACACTTCTTAAGATCACTGCCGAACTACATTTGTTAAATATATAATACAAAACGTGTAAAAAAATATATATACCTAACGTGCCATATTATAGTTTCGCCTCCGTTTCCTTCTTTCATAAATATAAATATATTAATAAATTAAACTGGAACGTAGTTATCAAAAAATTCAACAGAACAATAGCATTTTTAATGATTAAATATATTTCAACAGGAATGAATGTTTTTTTTAAATAGTTGTATAACTTGTTATATATATAGATATATATATATAGATATATAGATAGATATAGTTGTCAAAGATATTTATAGTGGAGACGGGTACAGCCTGTAGCTTGCTAATCCATCCTAGTTATGCCATCGGTGGACTTGATAAAGATATTGATATTTATTTGCTTGTTTGTTGAACGAATTTAATAGGTCGTTTATGCAACCCGGCATAAGTATAATTAAGTACATACATTATACTGTAATATATTATCAACAAAATTGAGCTCAAATATATAACGATAAGACACATATTAAACGCATATTATTATAAGATGCGGCCCCTATAGAGTTAAGTTCGGACAGTTACTGTATTAAATCATAAGTTATCTGTTCAATCATTTTATAGTTTTAGGACGAATATATTAATATAGCGATAACATTTGTTAATTCTGCAATTTAGGTAGACACTTCAGTAATTAAATAATTTAAAAATTTTGGAAACAACAAAATTCAATTATAGTAGGTAGTTAATTTACCAATTCCATTAGGTGTCTACTTAAATAGACAATTCAACAAGTACCTATTGGTATAATGGTCATATCTAATTTTAATATAAGAAACAATGTTTCAATATCTGTTCACTAACTGTCATAACTACAGTATTATAAAAATACAATAATAAATCTATTAAAAATTTTAGTATCAAAATAAAATGGTACCTATGCATATACTTATCTTTTATATATAAGTTCAATGCGCATTGTATATTTTACAGAATTGCACACAATGTTAAACAAAAATTTATTTGGTTGTAGGCCATATGTATGTGAATATTGGGTTTATCCCCACATTAGTGTGCATTTTTTTTTATCAAATGAAAAGCGTATTAGGTGTTATTTAAATAATTTTTAAAGTTTTGCAAAGATACGTATTTTCAAAATCATGAGAAATTTTATTGAAGCTCATAAATACATTTTTAACTTGTTAAGTTATATTTCGCATTAACAGAAAAGTTTATACACAATCATTCGGTTTGTAAAGTTTATAAGTTCCGCCTGAAAGTTTTTGCCCTACTTATCAGACCAGGGACACCGCGGTATCACTTATATCAAAAGTTGTTATTGTTTCCTTTTTTTAAATATTACAATGGTTTTGTATAGAACAGTGCAGTTTCGAAATACAACTGTATAGTCTTGTTTGTTACTCTTCGGTTCATGCAGGCGCCAGAAAAGTATTTGTCGTTATCCGTCTATCTGACTAATACAGTAACGGCAAATATAAAGTGACTTTTGGTTTAATAATGTAATAAACGAAGTTTTAAAAATCGTAATTTACTCAAACATAAGTTATGAGGTACATATTTTTTATATATTTATATTAATAAATTTATATTTTATATTTTTTCATGATTGTATACTTATTTGATTATTACAATATATAGGTATATATATTTTTTTTTTATTTGCCTGTGAATTATATGAACGTTTTCTACTATATTTTATTCGTTGTTTTGGAAATGAAGTTTGGTAAAAATAAATACATTATTGTTATTTTTATCGAATAAACCGACGAAATAGGTACTTAATGGAATTTGTGTACACGAATAATGTGCAATTGGATAATATTGATTTGTATGGAAGGTCCGTGTGGTAAAAACTAAAAAAATCTGTGTGAATTTCACACTTTGACACAGCGATAATTTAGGATTATTCTCAGATTTTCCTTATAAAATTACCCGTTTAATATAGTACCTATATTGTGCCAAAAACTAACATGTTTTCTATAAATGCTGCTATATAATACAATCCTCTGTTTTCGTCGTAAATGAATATATTACGCGACGTAATACAAGTTTAACCTGGGAATTTTCCGGAAAATATTAATTATTTTCGAAATTTAATTATTATTTCACAGCCGAAATTTTGTTTTTGGACGACTCGGATTTCTGAAATTTTAAACAACCATCGTTGGTTTACAAAATCGAATGTTAATTGTTATAATATAAACTCAATTAGTGTACGTTGACGGTATTATATGACCTGGACGTTTGCCAGTTATAATTTTAGAATAGATTAGAAGAAAATTTGCATGGGGAATATCACGAAGATAATCAAAAGTACAAAGGGTTTAGTTTGTCACGATGGTGTTCAGTAATTATTGCTCGGTGTGCAATAAGCGTCAGATGTAATAAACTTAAAACGTACCATTTTATGATGATAATAGGTAGGTAGGTACGTATTATTATAAAAGAAATAAAATGACCTAGACTAAACTAACGTTATCATTGAGTTAGTCAAGTTTACACAACGCTTATATTATATGTAATATATTCGTCAAACTTTTATCTTCCACCATTTCCCGTATATATATAATATTATTACCTTAGAATAAAATATCTTAGTAGTAATATAAACTAAAATGAAAAGCAAAAATCAATGATATTTTATCAGTATGAAATAATTGTGTATCTATTTTTCGTTTTTGATGCATTCATATTACAATATATCTACTTAAAATAATTATAATTATAAGGTAATTATAATACCACAACCTCAAAATTGTACATCAAATTCATAATCTTCATATTGACAATTCATCGATTTCAATTTTCTTTTAGTACAATCTCCCGCAATGCTTTATTTTATTTTTTTAGTCATTTCCATAAACACGTTATCAATTATTTCACATTAATAATAGATGTCTTTAATAATTAATACTGTTCATTCTTGACATATGTACGTCCAATTATCTATAAAACTATTACTACTTATGACATTAGTATCAGCTATCAATTTCTCGTTTACTATTATATTTTAACTATAATGATAATAGTTACGATACGAGTTGTGATATGGATTATGTACCTTTATGTATATTCTAAATACGAAATAATATATATTATAGTTACAAAACATTTATATATATAATAATAATGACATTTTGTTTCTATATAAAGTTTTTACTTGCAAGGAGACTATATGTGAAACAGAGAAAACGTAATTCGAAAATATTTTGTTTTACCACGAAGTGCACTAATCCTATTTTTGATATATAGATTTTTATTAATATCTACTGTGTAATAAGTAAACTGAAAATGGATATACTTGGATAGTCTGAAATACACCTGCCGTATTACAAAAATATCTCATTTATGTTTATATATATATATATATATACATCATAGTGTATTATTTGTCAGAAATTGTGCCAATTATAAACTGATAGTGTTATCAAGTTGTTTACAAACATAATTTCTAATAGTATATCATTATGAATGATACAAAATGTAACATAATAAACTATAATTTATTATATATTATATATTTTATCTTCAGGCGTGTGTAATGTACTAATGTGTATGGTGTTACATAATATGCAGATGGCCATTTTATTGGTGCTCAAATAAAAGTGTGTAATTAATGTGATTTATGAATATTACCATTTTCATTTAACTCTTTTTGTGATTTAGTGTACAGGATAACGTGATAGTTTAATATTTGAAAATGTAAGATCAAATGAACAGCTTAGTACAATTATAAAAAAAAAAGTTTACTTTTTTAATACATTTTTGATTGAAAAATTATAAACAGAAAAACAAATATAAAACTCATCGTAAAACCAACAACAATCTAGTTATCGTTAGAATATAAAATATTCATGAGAAGAAAAAAACATTTGTACATAGAATAAAAGAGATTGTATATTATTTATTTTTAATCGTCTGCAGAAGAGTATTCATACACATTCCTATAAGTTTGGAAATGTATTAATTTTTCTTAATTGAAATTCAAGCCAATAATACATTTAAGTTTTAAGAACATAGACCAAAAACCAACGTTTTTTTATTTTTTGCACTTTAATTTAAAGTGCAAAATCAGACAATCAATGTACAGCTGATACTAAGATATGATCAACAATATTAATTCAATGCAACAACAAAGTATGTTCGGACTACACTTATTTTTTCTCAGAGTTTGTTGAACTAGGCAAGTCGTACCCATAAATACTTCTTATTTTTAGTAGACGGACTGGCATTATTATATTTTAAAATTATTGGAAACTATCAAAATGTAATTTCCAAAAAAAAAAAATTAGATTTTTTCTTGCTGTTGCATATCCTTCATATATAATTTACGTATATGTATTTAATATTAACATGCTATTGTACTTTTGTATTATTCAAAGTTGGCATTGTATTATTATCAATATTATAGTGATCGAATGGTATTAATACTGAAATTATTCACATGAGAGGTTGACTTTCATTTAGATCAAACACAGATATTTGATTAGGCCCAATAGACCATGTGTATTGTGTACCAATGACGGACAATAACGGCCCGCTGCTGATCAAACGGCTTCACATTAACCGAAAACAATGTGGAGTGCTTAAATTATTTCGATAGTCTTTTTTCATTTGACAATTCAAATACATTATCTAATATATATGATTATAATTTAGAGTTTATGAACGTTTGATTGTACTGGTTAAAGAAATTAAACAACATCAATTTTAAAATTTTAATTGCATAAATTCAAATTTAAACATACCTATTCTACAGGTTAATGTAATATGATGTAATACAGCATCTGAAAATGAAACTAGTAGAAGAACAAATATTTTAAATATGTTAATTAATAAAAATTATGTCATAAAAATAATATTTAAAACCAAATAATAACTAATTTTTTAAATGAATATATTAATTATACCTAAAATAGTTCATAACACAACAAAAGTTTTTTTTTTTTAAATCAATTCAAATATTTGTTAATTGTTTTATTAAATTTGATCAAAATCCTTTTAATCACAAAATACGTTCGGATTTTAAATATAGGTAACATTTAGTCGGGTTAGGTTAGATTAAGTACAACATTTTGAATCCTTACAGTAAAAGTTCTTAAATTGAGAATGTCGAGGACATTTTGGAATTTTTGACGTTTAATTTGTCATAAACATACCGTTTAAATATTTTACTACACTATTGGGTCGACTACTATAATTTGAATCAAAAACTGTGTTGTACAAGGGTGACTATAAGATAAATGATCACATTAAGGAAAACAAATTACAGATTTTTAACCTCATTCTACAAAATTTTAAAATTCAGTATAGTAGGAAATTACATTATAGTATGAGTATATGTGAACTGGGGACTGGGTAGAAAATAAATTGTCCACTTTTAACTTTTTAAAGATAATTATATATCTAAATGCATATTATATATCTTTATAATGTTTGGCATATTTTCACCGGGAATAGCATACATCTCCTGATCTTCTAATGAGTAATACACTTCCACAAGTTCTTGTAAACTTCAAATCTCGACAATAAATGTAAGTATATTCGACATAAGTATTTGCCATTTTATATTGGTAATGGGAATTATTCGATTCATTATGAATGTGATTTTGGTTCGATTATGATGCCGGTACATTTTTTGTTAATGTTTTATTCAAAATATGAAATATAATAATAATTATATCATAAATTTAAAAGAATTGATTAATTTATATATAGTTAAATTTTAAATATGTATTTGAGTTCATTTTTGAATTAGCACCTCGAATTATTATTTTATATTTTATTTATTTTTGACAATAATATTGGATATATTTATTGATATTAACTGTAAAATAATATTTATTTTAAGTTTTAGTCATACATAATATTTTACATATTTATAAGAATTAGAATATTCCTAGGAAATCTAAATAAAATATTTGAAAAATGTATATTTTTATAAATATATTTATTTTTAGATATATAAAAATTGAGCAATAATTAAAAATAATTATCTTTTTCAATTATTGTAACTACGTATCATATTAAAATTATATAAAGTTTTTTGAGTAAGTAGCATGCGTTTTTTTAAACATGTATATTACAACTCCTAAAATCTGTAGTGATCGAAAAACGTGTAATTTAATAATTTAAAAATGTAAATAAAATCATTAAGAAAACAAATAAATAATTCGCTAAGTCCTAATTTTATTCTAAAATGCTTTTAATTTTAAAATTTGACGGATTCACAAACGTCCATACGATACTATCATTATAATATTTGCGACTTAACATAATTTCATATAATTGCACATTATCGTGTATAATCCATAATTAACGTTTATGGCTCATTTATAAAATAAATTATGCTCAAAAGGCTACATATATTTTTTTAGTTTTCATCAAATATCGGTCTATGATCAATGTTTAAAAAGTGATTGAAATGCTAGATTTAACACCAGGACGGGGTTTACATGATCTTCGAAAAAAACAATGAATAATCACTTACATTTCCTTCGACATTTATAATACCATGTGAAAAAATACTTTCTCGAATGACTCAGATCAAATATATGATTATGCACATTGATAAGGATTAAATTAGATATCGTATCTATACCATACATAATTGACTCGGTTCTAACCACAGAAAAAATATATAAAATAAATATATATATGTATTGAAAATGGAAAATGAACAACGTTTAAATGAATTATAATATATATTTACCTATATTATTTTTTTATTTCTTCATATTTAATGGGCACACATTTTGATTAAATATATTTTATTTATTAAACTTAGTTTTCAATCAAATATACAGATAGAAATCAATACTAATGACGTTCGGCAGAACTATGAATCAGCGCTGTATTTTTGTTCCAAAGAGGTTAATAACCATTTGTGCGACAGTCTTGAATTTTTTTTTTATTTTTAATTTTCTAAAAGAGCTTTTCCGTAAGACGTTTTTGAAAATTCTGAGGTCTTAAACCAGATCTTTAAATGTGTTACATCCATTGTATATGTTATTAATATGTGCCAAAAATCGTGTTGCAGTGATTAAAATCTCGTGCATAAATGTAGGCGGATTAAACGATTTTATTTGAGAGAATTTTAATATTAATCGGTTATGCAACATCACTTGGTAATTCTCTCTTAGTTTGTTGCGAGAATTATGAGCAAACATCGTACGGACAAACTTGTGCTGCACAACAACGGAGTACAACAATATTATTAATAATTATGTGTATACCATAAGAATATAATTAAAATATTTTGTCACATTAGTTTTTATCTTTTTGATTTATACAAAAATAAACAAATTATAATTAATCTTGTTTATTTTTTAACGTTACCCTACGTAATATATGTTAATAAAACATTACGTAATAAATATGCATCGCTTAAACAGTGAAAAATATATTTTTGATATTTATGTTCTTACGGTTTTCGTGTATATTATAAACGAAAATATGATATTATACCGAATACTAGTTCTATTCCTTTGAAAAAATAATAAAAGAAAAAAAAACAATTATGTAACTATTTTCATTTTAAAACTAAGAAAACCCCTAACTATAACTTATTAATTAATTTATAAAAAAATCCATTGTTTATGGATTTATATGGAATTTTTTCCTAATAAATAATTTTTAAATTATATATATGAACTTTCCTTTCCAATATATACATATAATTTCTCAATACATTGATATCAATCTATGGATTATAACTGTAAAATTTTATTTGGAGTATTTCTCATTTCTGAATTATTAGTTAGTATACAATTTGGATATTTTCGTTTAAATTTTTACAATAAATTAATTAAATTGATATTATTATGAATTTATGCAAAAAAAAAAAATAAATAAATACCTTGCTGATGAAAATTCGATAACAAATAATTTTATATTTTCAAAATATAAATACTACATTGTGCTTACAATATAAATATAGGAATAATGTATACATAGTTAGAATATAATGTGTCCATCTTTTAATTAATTAAATATACACAAGTAGATAACTAAGTTATTGAAAATGTTTTAATAATTAGTTAAAATACGCAAATATTTCTATTTATAGATGTGGATTACCCAGTGCATTTTTTAAAGAATTTTCACTAGGCGATAATCAAAAATGTATCAAAATATACCTATACAATCATCATATGGGAATTTAATGCTTATCCCACATTGTTATTAAAAAAATAGGTAGTGGATAAGCTATGGAAGGTTATAATTACTAATAAGTTATAATGTATAATCATAATATACCTAATTGGCAAAGAAAGGTTATAGTTATAATATTAATATTAATTAAAATCTTTTTCTTAATCTCTTTTTGAAAATATTTACAACCTTATTATTCGTTTAAATAATCAAATAAACAAAAAACAAAATGTAATTTAAAATTAATTATTTTTAAATTATAAGTAAGCAAAAATATAATATATATATATATATATATATATTATTTATGTTTAAATGTCATATACTAATAAAATGTTTAAATACGTTTAATTAATGAACAGTTTTTGTAAATTTTTAATAGTAATATGTTTATAATGATACGGAATCTTTTTTGTCACATGCCAATAACTACATCGCATACAACTGTATTTTAATTTTAGAAAATACTTTCTATGTCGCCACTCGCCCTCTTACAGACATAATATTGTGTCCGTAGAATATTGTGTATATCCTAATAGTTGATTAATTATCATCAATAACAAATGTCTTTGAACCTATTCAGTTTCATATTTCATTCATTACCTAATTATTTCCATTAGTATATTTATAATTGAAAAGTGCATGTCGGAGAGTCTTTAATAATAAAATCCGATAGGCGACAAAGAATTTCCCAGGGCGATATTTATATCACCTAGTTTAATAGCTTGAAAAATGCACTGGGTTTACCTATATATTAAAATTCAGTATTGAGCTCATATGCATTTAATGGGAATACATATGCATCTATAAATAGATTATTCAATTAGGATTTAGGGTCACCGGTACATCATTTCATTTAAATGTACACAGACTTATATGTACTGCATTAATTATATTTACTTTTGAGCAGGGCTCTAATCAAAAAAAAATTATATCTTTTAACGTTATGACAAGTTAAATTTTATTGAATTTTTAGTGTTTTACAGTATAATTTTTTAAACGTTAACGAATTTTCAGTGGTTAATGTAATGAAAATTCAAATGTTATCAATTTCCTTTCGTTTATCATTGTGTTTTGTAGAACTTTTCGTTTATCGTTTCCTTTACATTTTTCGTTATCTATATTTCAATAAAATTTTGTCACGTTTAACGTTATTGTTATAATGTTATGAAAACGTTTACGAGATACTTTTAAAGTAAATTTAATTAATTATTTACTGTGTAAATTAAATTTAGCTGGATGGAGTCAGTGTAAATGATTAATTATAATGTATTAAGGAAAAAAAATTAACTTCTAACAACAATAATAAGAATATAAAGTTGTATAGAGTTTAAAAGATCAATGAATCCTAGAATATATGACAATATGCGGTTACTTTTACTATGATTTTAGTTTCATAAATACGCAATAACTAGTTAATACTTACCTATAAAAAAGTTATTGTTATCTTTTTAACTTAACTAGGTAATTTTGGGTATTAATCAAAGTATTAATAACTTAGAATCAATATGATACTAAAGAAAACATTTTCTAATTACTAATTTATTGACTCTTTTATCCATTTTTGTCTGTGATTTTGATATTATACAAAATTATACATACCTACTCTGGACAAAATAATTAAATTGTCGATTACTTATTTTATGTTAATTTGAATCGGGTTTTAAATTTAACAAGTTATGTTATTAATTATTTAACGTTTAAGATATATTATTAATAACTATTGTAAATCAATTTATAATTAACTTAACATTAGCTAGTTAAGTATTCAAAAGATTCAAAGATCTAAATTGATTTTCACGATAACATTGATTATTTTTTATTTTAAATGTATTTAAAATCCATTGTTTTTAGCACAGTGAATGTTATAGCTGTTAATGTATTTAGTTTTATCAAAAAAGACAATATATTATTTTCATAAATCTTTGTATTGTTATAACCATTTATACATTATATGATATATCATATATATAAAGGTACATAGTAAAATTTAAATTAAATAGTTTAAATTGGTATTTAAGCATTTATCTTTTAATACGTATATTCGAATACTAGGTAATTTTTAATAATTTCTATTTGTATCTAGAAATACCAAACACGTTTTTTTAAATATTTAAATCGTTTAACTGATTTAATTTTTCTATTGCTATAGTATTCGTGTACTGCTATCTATGTGATATTTTTTCACACTATATTAGTACTCGGATATTCCACATGACAGCAGCCGTGTAACTGAATTTACTGACTCTTGAGTTTATTCTTTTTTTTTTTTTAAATTTATGTTATTGCAAAATGCATCTAGTAAATGAAATATCATTAGAATATTAGCATAATAGCATGTAAAAGGTCATATACCTAAATATATAATATAACTAATATGGTTATTAAATATAATATACTTATAATTAAAACACGACTTATAAAATAACTCGATAAAAAGTTTATAGAGTTATATTAAAAAATTATCACTAGGTATAACTAAAGCTTTTACATGAACATATTATTATATAAAATAATAAAAAAAAAAGAAGAAAATAAAGAGGATGTAAAATTATTGAAATTTTTTTTGCATATATAATATTACAAATTTAATTATATATATATATATATATTTATTAATATACTATATATATACAGGCTTATTAAACATTTTTGGTAATACATAATTGTAGACCAATATATATATGTAGTACATATTTAAGTTTTTATAAATCTAAAATTAAAATCCAATAGTATTCAATTGGGTATACTTGAAATGGCTACTTTATAGCTATAGCTATAGTACACATTTTTCAGTAGGATAAAGCTCTTTTCCCTCCACTAATATTAATATGGCACAAAACCTCCTAAGTCTTTATAATATTCTAAGCTAACGTATAAAATAGTTGACGGCAAAAAAATAATGCTAAAATTGTTGAATAAGTAAAAAAAATTTTTTTTTTTTTTTGATAAAATGAATTAGGTATAATAACATTTTACTTCCCTGTGCAAAATATAAAATAAATTTCTAAAAAATGCATGCATTTATTCATTGTTTTGAATTTTTATTCGTTTTGTCTACCTACTTATATTAAATAACACTATTTTTAATACATATCTATACTTGATTTCGTATTTTGGTGCCTTTCGAATATTCTCAAAACTCCAATTATGCCGTCCCGAGGAAATATTTTTTTGAAGGGGGTTAGGGTAAAAATGTGAAAAAAATAATATAATACTTCTCTTCAAAATAATGAAACAAGAAAAAAAAAAAAGTAATCAACATTCGAAAAATTCGTAAAATTCCGAACTAATATTTCATTGCTGCATAATTTATTTCCAAAATACCTCATTAAAAACAAGAATAAGCAAAAAAGAATAAAATACCTCGACTTTTTTTTTGCCGATTGCTTTCCGAAGTGTGGGGAGGGGGTGAGACACCATAAACTTAAATACGTTTGGTTTATATTCTTAAACGTGATTATAGTCAAATATTTGAATATTTTTTGGTTAATTAAAAACAAAATATCAATTAAAGTTCTAAAAATTATACGCAGTGTTCTTTTTTTAGTGTCTGGTGTATTCAAAGTAGTGTTGTATTCAAATTTTATCACTAGATACCGCAATAGTATACTCGTATATACAAATACTATAACCTTGAATACATTTGGACCAAACAATATTTTTATATTGGTTATCAGATTCTGTAAAATATCAATATAGGTATAATCCTTGAAATAACTAAAATAACTAACAAAACGTTCTATCAAACGAAAATAAATTTACCTACGTTGTACATATATCATTTATTAATACTTATTTTATACTCCTTTATAATGTGATTTGTACGCATATAAAAAAATAACGTATTTATCGATTTTTACATTTGAAATATTTACAATATATAACGGAGTAATATAAATAGTATTATTATATAAAAGTATATTTTTCTTAATATTATTAAATTGCTTATATTCATCAAAATTATATTTATCATACAACAATATTCTAATTATTTTCGTTGAATACAGAAAACGTAAAGTTCTTAAGCCATAGTGGTAATTATTACTTGTTGCATAACGAATCTCTTTCGATGCAAACCCATCAAATAGATATCAAATATTCATTATCTATCTATTTGTAGAACCGAATCACAGTTAAATGTCTTCTAGATACTTCTGGGTGTCTGACTGGATAGACAGACCCTCACAGCTAAAAACCATTCCTCGAGATATAAACCAGGCCGAGAATCCAAAATATTCAAAGTGTCACGTTATTCCCAATTTGGGAAGTAAAAAAATCAGCTAGTACCACATAGTACTAGGCCACGAATCAAATAAAAAATCAAAATAATAATAATCAAATAAATAATATTGACAGAACCTCAGTCTAGACCATAGAGTATATACAGAGATGCCTTTACATATACTCTTATGCATAGCAATATGAAGCAATCCAAACAGTGAATTACAGTGTGACCATATATATGAGGGATTGAAATACTTTATTCACTTTTGTTTGAAGTTACACTAATTCTTATCAATAATTATCTATTATTCCCAATAATAATTAATTAAGGTATAAACCGGGTAGAAAATACAATACAATATTTTTATCAAAAAATTTTTTTTTTGCACATGCTCATACTGTAAATTGATGTTTTCCTGGTTTAGACGGTCGCATGCGTCACAAAAGTACTACTGTGGCATTTAGGTCGACACGCTACATTTACTAGCTATAATTACCAATCGACATGCGAAGTTATGCTCATTGTATTTATGAAAAATAAAATAGTTTTTTTCGTAATGACATTGATTGATTTGCTCAGTAAGATACTTGAAAACAATTTAAAAATTTTTAAATGTCGAGGGAAAAAACGATATCACAATGACTTAATATCGACCACTTGGATTTATATGACGTATATAGTATTTAAAACTGAGAACATCTGGAAATACGAAGGAAAATAACAATAATAATTTCAACTTTATAATAACCATGAAATAAATACAATCTTTGATCTCACTAGAAGTGAACCTGGCCAAACAATATATACAATCTTTAGCCCATAATTTATTCCCTTACACACTACACCTGGTAGGACTGATCTGATTACTAGATAATTTTAATTCATAAGCCAATTTGCTTTATTGTTTCGATGTATTTATAAATATAATGTTTATTATATTAACTATTGTTATAAAGACATTGTTAATTATATAATTCTACAATATATTTTAATCAACAATTATATGGTCGATTCTGTGGTTTGTTTCGATTTTGTCCGGTCAGGTTTAATTAAGAACAACCATCTATGTTATTTAAATTTGTATCCTTTACTCATTATATTATAAATCAATGTCTACTGTTATAGATACCTACAATAAAAGTGATTTTATAAAACTAGATCATGTTTCCCAATACTTTGTAACTTCAATAGAAACAAACCATTAATAGAATCAACTATATTTTACATCCATTTTTTTAAAAATATTTATTTTGTTTTGATATTTTTAACTCCATGGTATTTAGATATACCTAGCTGTAATTGTATATCTTGTATATTTGTTTATATAATGGTGTTCACGTGCGGAGATGTTGGCAAAAATCAAAACTCGTTACCTTACCTAACTCAGAGTGCACCATCTGGTTTAATAAAATCTGTGATACACTTCCATTATAGGTAGTCGGTAATATTATTAGAAAAATTTAACATTTGTGCAAAAAAAATTCATGTTGTCGCGAAAATTATACGTCAACGTGTCAATCAACATCAATCCAAACTCGTGAATGTTAATTTGAAAATATTGGCAATTTTTTTTTCGTTTTTTATTTTTCATTTTCATGGACATAGATGAATATGTTTATAACACTACAAAAATTTTATTATATTACTCATGTATATTATTTGTTAAAAATACCATTGTATTATTAAAAAATATAAAATAAACGTAATGATTAATCTTATACGTACGTAAAATGAACGTATTTATGATTTGTTTTATATGTGAAGGGATGGTATTTTATTTAATGGTCAAAACTTGTAATGTGAATTATTTATATCATATTGTTGTATTAATCATTTTGAACTAATAATAAAAACCTGTATATTTATCTTTACTATAGGAAAAATAAATAAATTTATATTTTTGTATACAATATACGCTTGATAATAAAACTCTCGGTTGACAAAATTTCAATAAGTCGCAGATGTGCATTTTTGAATTTGTAAATAATGTAATATGCATACTGAAAAATATACAATTTTGAAATATTAAAAAGTTCTTACCTACAATATTAATATTATATATATGTAAAATATGTTATGATTTATAAAAATAATAAATAATAAAATGAAATCGAGTCAGTAGGGGGTAAAAGCATTGAGAGTCTGTTATTCGCATCACTACTGCGGGTGGTAAAATTGACGTGATTTGTAATTTACACCAAAATAAAAGTGAGATACTATTGAGTATTCAATAATGATAAAATAGGTATAATATTAAATTATTCAAACTAATTTTGTTAATATTGAAATATTTCGGTAATACACAAAGTATTTTGCAGGAATAACCATGAATAACGAAAATTATTTTTTCCTTTATCCGTTTATTGATTCAATACAGGTAACCAATTATTGTATATTTATTATCATAAAAAAATGTTAGTACTAAAAATATTTTCAATAGGATATTTCCTAATTTAATAAATTATGCATGAAAAAATATCCTACACTTATTCACTATACGGATATATTTACCTAAATATATAGGTATGAAACTTTTGTTGGCAAATATAAAAAACCGCAATTATTATCTATTGAGGCTGTTTTTATATTTTCAGATCATTAATCGAAAGTTTAGTTTACGTAACTTCCATTATCCCATTAACTTTTTTAATGTATGTATGAATTTGTTGGTCTCTTTTCTAGGTTATGTAGGAAAAATATTTAAAATTTTTTTTAATTGAACAGCCTTAAAATCAAAAATTATTATTAAAAACAATTTTTTGTTGAGTTTCAAAATTCAAGAAAATATTTTATTATTATGATATTTATTATACATATTTAAATATATTATATTGAATTGTAAAACATTTAATAACTTTCCTACATAACCTAGGAAAAGATTTAATGAATCAAATCTTCACAAATCTTCGACAAAATTTAAGTTGGACTATTGGAAGTACTTACTTGTCAAAATATTTTTCTTTAGTATGTATTTAGTGTGTTTAGAGGAACATTTTAGGGAGCATTAAACAATTTTCAGAATTAAAATTATTATTATAATTATATCTCTCTCACACTTTCTCACTAACATTTATTAATGTATAATGTATAGATATTTCATATATTTATAATCAATAATTGCCAATATTCCTGCAAGTTATGTACTAAAATAACCTAAAGAATAATTTGAATATACTATAATTTACGGAATTTTTTTCTACATAATCTAATAAAACTATTCAATTATAATTCATTAATTTTCCTATATATTTAAAATGGTTTTTAATAGATATTTCTGTACAATATTTAAACTATAATCATGAATAATAATAATTATTATTATTTATACATCACATACCGTATTTTTATATGTGTCACTCAATATCATATCATATTTCAGCAATTAATTAAATTATTTATTATTATTATCCGATTGTTAAATAAATAAAAATTTATTTTTATGCTATAAGATGAAAATATACAATGCCAAAGGACCCACTCGTGAACATCTAGTGGATATTCAAAAATATTCATACTAATTAGTTTTTCAATAAAGACGTTCCGTATTATCAATGTGTCTTAGAAATGAATTCTATTATAAGTTTGCTATAATTTAATTATATTTTATGAAAATATTACACTGATTGTATATTTTTATTTTCAGTATCAATAGGAAAAATATGAGTGTATTACATAATTTTAAGGTTGAAGGAATTAGCTAAATAATTTCGTTTTCAAAATATTAAAAATAAACTTATTGATTAACTCAGATGCTTACAATATATATTTATTATAAAGTAACCTCAAGTAAAATTAATTCACAACGAAATATGACGACGTTCGACAAATTATTATAAATTATAAAATTATATACAAAAAACAGTTTTCAAGAATAGTGTAATGAGTCTATAAATTAATATAACAATTTTATTCATAATTTTAATGATATAAAAATATTATTACCTAATAAAATTATTCACATTAGATAATATTACCATATAAATAATTATATATATATAAATAAAAATGTATTTGTTTATGTCTAACATTTGTACTTGGACTTTTATTTAAAGTCATTATTTCTAACTTTCATTCTCTAAAAATTCTAAAATGTAATATCTACAATCAGTGTTGGGATCAGATGACTAAAAATATATCTAGATAAAGATAAAAGATGAACTTAGTTTCATCTAGATGTAAAAATAATCATTTTTAAATTTTTAAAAAAAAAAAATTTAATTTGATATTTTATCAAAATCAACAACCATAAAGGTGTATAATATATAATATATAATAAAATAATAACAATTTATTTATATTAAAATAAAAAAATAATACAAAATCAAAAACAAAATACAATTTCATACTTTATACTACTTACTTATTACGTATTAATTATTATTCATAGTTAATTTAATTATCGCAGGTCGTTGGTCGTCACGCGTTTCAACAGCCAATTATTGTTGCATACATATTTAAATTTTCATATTTCCATTTCCGAAAATATACTATGTAGGTACATTTTATACGATTGGCCGACAATGGTCGTTGCATAATGAAAATTAAAGACAAAAGTACATACTACACATTACACAAAACACAAATTTTTTTATACATGAATAAAATAGTATACTTTTGTCTATCACCAAAATATCAATATTTTTGTATATTAGGTAATTGAAAGTTTATTTAAAAAAATTATCTAGATACGTTTAGTTAGATATGTGAAAGTTTTATCTAAGATAATTTCTTAGATAACTTACCGTTATTTATCTAGATAAGGTTAAATATCAGTAAATAATTATCTAGATAAGCCCCAACACTGCCTACAATTCGTTAATTTATTGTTGATTTACACTGGAAAATGGTCAATCAATACAATATTGTAATGTGTTCTAAATAATAAAACCACGTTCCTTTTCTTTATTAATTATCAGCGATTTAATAGACGCAGTTAAACATTTAAAATAAAAATATTTATGATATTTTTATTTAATCATTCAAAATACAATACTTTATAATATGGTTCTATAATAATAGTAATACTTTATCAAAAATTACTTTATTAATATATTACATGGTTACAACTTATCATTTATTTATATTCGATGTATACAATTCATACTCCATAGAAATTTTCGATTATCAAGTAAAGTAAATTGTTAAAACATAAAAAATTGAAAATGAATTATTACAATTTCAGAATAAAATTATCTTACTCTTAGTTTGTATAATATATACCAGTAAAAAAATATATTGTATTATTTTTAGAAATATTACACTATATAAAATGCATAATAGTATAAGTATTTATTTTCATTTTTTATTCTAATTTTGGAATCAAATATTCCGATTTCGGGTTATAATTATTTCCATAAACAAACTGTTGCTTTATATTATGATTTCATGGATTTGTTCATTTTCGCATAGATTTAAAAGTAAAATTATTAAATTTTTACTGGGTGGTCCAAGATAATGCATTCCAATTATTAAAAAATTCGATTTAAACATAAGATAATTATTTAAAAATTGTACTTTCTTTTTGCATTTTTAGTTTTTTCTTAATTTAAATGCTACTTTGTGTATAGCTTAGAAATAAATAAATACCTATAATATAAATATTTTAGTTTGCAATAGAAACTTTTGAAAATTTAATTTAGTTTAAAATAAAATATCTATAAAAATTAAAAGTTTAATGTTCGTTATTCTAGAATCTTAAACAACTTAATTATTATTATACAGTGCAATAATGAAATAAAAGGTAAATATACATTTAAACTGGGTAGGTACCTACTAAATGATGAATAACATAAAACTTTTAGACTAAAATAAAAGATAGGTAACAAAAAAAAAAAAAATAAGAAGAAAATACAAATTCAAAATACTGATCTATCTTAATGCTATTATATATAAATACTTTTATTCTTTGACCTACTTGTTGTTTTAAATTTAAAAGCATTTTTCAATTTTTTTTTTTTTTTTTTTTTTAGGACATTATTATCCTGTATCTTATAAAATGCGAAAAAACTCCAAAAAAAAATATTTTTATAATTTCTGCTATTTATAATAAATTATTTCTTAAGGCTTTTCTTAACGAGTTTAAATTGATAACATTAGCCATCCACATTTTAAAGTAAATAACACTAATTTTATTACACGTTTATCGTTGTTCATCGCTTCTTTTATTTTTAATCTAATAAACTTAATTTTGAAAATGTGTTTTTGTTAAATTCTCAAATCTATTATAGTTATAATTAATTTTAAAGCATTATTATACTTATAACGGCTAGAAGTTTCCACAATGTTGGTTATTTGTTCAGTAGGAATCAATTAAGTCTGTTGTACTTCTAAGAATAGAACAAAATAATAAGCACTAAAAATAATAAAACTTTTACATTAAATGTAGTATGGATATTGCTTTAAGAAGATTTATTTTAATTAGTGGAGATATTCGAAGTAACGTGTTCAAATAAACAACACGTATTGATAAAAGTTTTTATTAATACATATTCGTAGACACTGTAACGTATAATTTTTATACTGTATAGAACACAAAATATAACTAAACAACGAATCATATTTTTTTAAAAATAAAAATCGTTTTTTTTTTATATAATAGGTAGATACTTGCAATACACTATGTATAGTAACGAAGCCTGAAATGTTAAAAAAAAAATAAAAACCCCGGGAGTCTGACGGTTATAGTCATATAACAATGAAGTAATTTATTCAATGATTTGGACGAATTTAAATTGCAAATAAATTTATTTATTCTACATTTCCATTAAATTGTAAACCAAACACAATAGTTAATTTAATTTAATTTTTTATGCTTAGGTATATATAGGTACATATTATTTTATAAATGGAATAGTTAAAAATAAAACGTATTTTTTATTTTGAAAAATTCTCATTCAAAAAACAACTTGTAACTGAAATTTCTATGCGTAGTAATAAATGTTTATTATATATATATATATTTATACTATATTATTGTATTTAATTAATTTTAATAACCATTGTATATAATATATATAAGTACATATATGTATTTTAGTTTTTTTTTTTTTTTTGTAAAATAATAATTTACATAGTTCGACTTTATTGTGATTTTTAATAAACTAACTGTAATATTTTTTTATAGGTAAAATGTATTACAATATTAAGTTTATACAGCGTCTTTATACCACCCCTTTTTTTTAACTAATAAAATGATTTTAAGGTAAACAATACCAATAGGCAATACAACATTTATTTTATTATTTTCGAAGTAATCAGTCCAAATGTAAAGGCGAAAATTTCAACATCAAACATTTCTACTACCTACTCGATGTTTTAGTGAATACTTTAACCACAGCTGAGTTCTTAAATACAATATACACCGAAAAATACACACAACTATAATTAATATTATGTATTAAATATTTGATTATACTACATATATTAATATTATTATTATTATTAGTTCAGATAAATTGAAATTGTTTTCCTAATATTTTATAATTTAAATTATTTAAATAGTTTGATGATTATAGCTAATGTGTTGCTAATGAGAAAAGTTTATAATTTATTGATAAATGTAAAGTAGAGAATGTTGTTCCCATATCATGGAAAAAGTTTATATTTAATTTTGCATTTTCTGTAGTTTTGATGGTTTTTAGAGTTATATGACTATGTAAACTTCCTTGGTGTTATTAAAAAATTGTTAATTTATTATTCTTAATTATGTGGAGATAAATTTGACAATAATTTTGAATTACATTTTCTTAGGCCCGGTTTTTCAATCATCCAACTATGTTATAGATAATTATTCATGGAATATGTTTATTCGGGAAATAATGTGGTAAGTATTTTTTAAAATAAATAGAATTCGATAAATATTTGGCACTAATTACTGGTAGTTATAGTACACTATGGAATAAGTTATACAGAATTATATCATTTTGATCAGTCGATATTATGTATGTTTATTAGTATTCAGTGGTAATACATAAAACATTTATTTATATTACCAGTAGTTATTAATTGAAAAATGTTATTTTGGCACATATAGTTTGGAATAAGTAATAATACCAAGTAATAGATGTAGAGTAGCATTTCTCAAATAAATTATATAACTAATTTCATATTTATAATAATTTTAATATATGAATATTTTGGTGTTGAGTTACTTGTAGAATTTTTTATAGATAGGTATATAAATAAAAATTCAATTTCTACAAAATAATTTGTTTACACTGAAGATGAAAACATTGTTTTCGAAATACGTATTTGTTAAATAAAAACAAATTATTTCGTAGAAACTTGGTTTTTTATTTATATCTTTAATATATGAAGTTATAAACTTATTGTTCATAACTTGATGTATTATGCATATATTGTACATCGTCTTATTAAATCAATTTAAGGGATATTATCGGCTAGTCCAACAATTTACCTTGACAAAGACGTAATTAATTCTCAAATATTGTATTTTACCTATAATACTATTATTATTATATAGTGAAATACGAATGCAGCTCAAATTGTATTTCAAATAATTTCATCGTTAATCTTCAATGGTATTTCACATATCGAGTCGAGAACGCGATACATAATACATGTACCTATATTATTATTATTAAGTAGGCATGTATAAATTTCATATTTGTAGTCTAAATTATGTACTTTAGTAATAATGTTCCAAATAATACATTTCAACGTCCTTGAGTATCATTTTAAATTATATGTTGATTATTGTAACTGGCTTAATGCAAATTACATTTCTCAGACTTACGCCGAGAGATAGGTAAATATGATACTATAATTAATTGCACTATAACAACTATGGAAATTTCCTTGAAAATTTCTATTGTAATGAATTTGATACAAAACTGTAATCTATAATATTACAGAATAGTTAAAATATCTGGCCAGTCAACCTGTTACACGTATATTTTAAACATAAAGGTGGGCAGAAAATGTATTATCACAATAACGCCAAAAATAGTTTTTAAAATTTTTTTTCTGTCCAAATGGCATAAGTCAGAGACCAATAATAATTGAATACGATCACTTTCTAATAAATAAACCGAACGTATTTCAAAACTTTCTATTTTATATTTGGTAGAAATAGAGTAATATTCCTAGAACGTTTTAGACGCCTTTTTTATGGTCCTATTCCGATTTTACGTATTAAAAAACAATAATAACCGATTTTCACCATTGAATTTTGTGCAAACGTCCCAACTATGCAAATATAGATTCATTGTAATCTATAACCTATATATTTTTTATACTAATTATTATTATATTGTACTTTAATAATAAATGGATTAATAGTATGAATATACAAATATGAAATACGTCATAAATTACACGTGTAGAAATTTAGTCATTATATTATCAAATCAGTTAAAGTTTAGTCGTTAATTTTAATAAAATTAATTCGGTGAAATTGAATCGTGAAGAAGTTATGAGTATCGTTGTTAATTTCAGACTTGGGTAATATAATTAAATATAAATACAAATAATACAATTGTATTTGAATACTGCAGTATGATTAAAGTATTCCCTAAATATTTGAAAAATACTTCACAAAATGTATTCCAAATACTATAAAAATGAATTTTTCCCCCTAGATTTTAATAACAAAAATAGTACCTAATTATAATATTATTATATTTAAAAACATTTTTTCCATGTAAATGAATATATAATAATATGATTGATAAACACACCAACCTATTAAATATTTATATATAATATATATTATATTCAAATTTTAATATTAAAGTTCAATAAAGTGAAGAATTTAAGTAATAAGTGAGTAGGTAATTTTTTTAAATACTAATTAGTATTATTATATTATATAATATCTCACACTACTAATTACTGTAATTATTAAATTTATTATAATAAAATAATATCAATTTATATAATACTTTAAAACTATTTATTTCATCAATAAAATTTTTTTAAATTTAAATCAACAGATTTAAAACTGGAAAATAATATATCTGTCCTTTAAAATGTAATGTATGAAATTAGAAAAAGATAACATAATATAATATTAATATAATATTGTTTAGATACTTATAATATACAAATACACTATCCACACTAACGAAAAAATTATAAAATTATATTTTTAAATGTGATTGAACTTAAAAAAAAATTATTCTGAATACTGTATTCAGATTACTACTCAAATCTGGTCAATACATTATTATCCATCTTTTTTTTTCACTTTTTTAGTCACCTTTTTTTATTCATTACATTAGTGGGCGGTGACAAAAGGCTAAAACACTCTCAAAATCAAATAAATATATTGTAGAATGATTCAATTCTCACTTATTATATTATTAGATCTACCACTGAAAAGTTGATGGTATGTTATATACATATTTTTTTCTTATTATGAACCAACTTATTTAAAAACAATATTCTTCTATATAATCACAATGTATGTGAAGCGACGTAATAATGGTTTTTTTTTATTTCTTGTGATTACAAACTTTTTGGATTTCAAACGTGTTCAACATATTTTTCATATATGTTATAGATTGTAAATTAGACACGTTATATTATATTCGTTTATAGTACATTAATCAACAATGTTTTGTTTTCTAAACTCGAATACGAAAAAATTACATAATTTATTATTATTTACACCAGACGTATAATGATAATTTTAGCATTATTCTCTAAGCGATATAATTTATGTCTAGTAATACTATATTATATATTATTATTAATTCACTAAAGGTATGATACATCTTATTGTAGTTGTATTAACTCAAAATAATTGTAATTAAACTTCTTGATACGAACCAACGGTCATATACGTATGTTAACTAAACAAAACTTTAAACGTTAAAAGTTATAACGAGATTTTCTCTTAATGTAATTATACGTATTTTACTTAGTCTGTTCGAAATTATACCTACACAATAATAACGAAAATCAAAAATTACATTTTGGACATTTATTACAGGACAGTATTGGTTTGGACTTGCCAATTAAAAATAGAAGGTTTTAATACAAATAATAAATTATAGATCAAACATCGGATATTTATATTATTACAATAATATTATGTCATCTAAATGATTTTTTTTCTTAAATGTTCGTATATATAGTTCTACAATGATGAGTTTTTTTTATAAATTAATTTATGCCATTTCATTAATATAATATAGAATAACTAGATATTTTTATAAAAAAATTCGGTCAATTTCAGTTCATGACTATATATTTATTGTAAAAATAAATAAATTCACTTGGTTATTCTGTATTATAACTAACTACTATACAAACTAAAGAATATATAAACAATACAGTGATTAATGTATAAAAAAAAATAATCAGTAGGAGGTGAACCACTTCGCCTTGTAGGTGTCAGTAGAGGTTATATCACTTCGCTCGTCGGTCAGTATAATTTAGGTGGACGAAAGAAACGTTTGAATTTGAAAGAAACGATAAATATTTGCTATTGATAAAACGGTTATAACATATACTCTATTCCTGATAAGTCTAACTTCGGGTGACGAACGTGTTTCTTCCAGATTATGTCAGAATACAGTCACCATCAAATCGATTGTCGCGAAACTCCATTCATTCATTTCGGGTGTCGCAGGATTACTTTATTTACATCACAGATAAAAATGTTCTAGGATATCTAAGTTCTAAAGCTATGTCCACTACTTCATAGGTATTTATTTCATAATATTATACATCTTATAATAATTATATTCAGTTGTTGTAGGTACATTTCGTACGAATATTATTTTACGTATAGGTGCGCCAATAAATTAATTTTTTTTTTGAATTTACATTGTCGTCACACAATTGATCGTCGTTCGATGGTAGTAAACTGTCCTTCACCTTCACGGTCTAACCATTTGACGACCAGGAACATCGATGATCTGTTGAACACGAATTTCGATGATATCGGTAGGATGTGGATGATCGTCATCATACAAGACATGCAGAAAGTTATGCACAAGTATTTGATGTACCTGCGGAATACCGTCAAAGACCTAATGATGGCATGTACCCGAGTCATGAGCCCGACGATGCACAACAAATTGTTGTGAAATGCGTTTCAAAACTGTGGAGGAATGCATTTGTTGACGAACAATTGCAAGTCCAACAACCCAAAAACTATAGTTCCAACTTCCAACTCCCCACTCCCGACGGCGGAAAATCGTGCCTACGTCGTAGATAAAAGACCGGAGAAAGTTATACACATGGTGTGACACAGAAGCCAAGTCAACTCAAATGAACAGTCTAAAGGCAGCACTGATAAGCGATATTGTGATTTAATAGTATAATCACTGGCTTAGAACGAACGGTTTCTAAATTCAATTTAGCTCAAAATCAAATATTTCACAAGATTTTAAATATTCGTATGAAACCAAAGACGATGTATGTATATATATATATATAGGTCTATTAATGATGAAAATACAGAAAATTTAAAATATACTTATTGTGAAATTGAAAATAATGTAAAATTGAAAACATTGATGGTGAGATCTTAATGTTTACCTAAAAAGTATCAAATCACTACGTATTAGAACTCTTTTATTCTAAGTAGAATAAATCGTATTCTTAAGAATATATATATATATCGTATTACTTCTATCCTTTTAAAAAATAGTTTTTAAGCCATACAAAACTTTAGGATGGTACACCATGGCTGTCCTTATTATTTTATGTTTTAACCCGTTATTAAGAGTGTGTTCTAACTGTTCTAAGTTTTACGACCATTTTTCTATCCTAACTATTTTTAATATTAGTGTATTAAATCTTTTTTGTATAATTTTAATTTTTTGTCGAAGTATTTTTTATTTTGGGAAACCTTAACTAATCTCTAAACCACACTGTTGAATGCTATCATTTTTTGTTGCCAATGGTAGATTGAGTTTATATGAATATACCTGAACGCGTGTGTACTTTCCATAAATATTTTTTCATAAACGTATCTATTCTTTTAATTTGCATGTCTAGCAATGGTAATTTTTCATCGACTCATTTTTCGTATATAATTTACATAAGGAAAATTTTATTTAAGACTATTGGGAGCTAATTTGATGAAGGAAATAATTTGATGTCGAATGTTTCCTTCTACTAGCTATTGCAAAGATGTCATCAACATACCTAACCCAAATTTTTAGAAAATCGTTATCAGTGTTTTTAATGTTAATATTGTCCATTGCTGTTTCTTCTGTTTCTTCAAAAAATGCATTTTGGAATTGGAAATATTTTTAGCTCATGTATAATTTTGTTTGTCTCTATTTTTAAGTGTTTTAACCTTTCTTTTAAAAATTGTATTGTAAAATAAATTGGAATACCCAAAAACAAAGTTACTACATCAAATTTATTATTGCTTTTAAGATTAAAAATTGATAATTTATTGGTAATATTGCATTCGACCATATTATGGTGGTCAGCGGTTGGCACGATTTATAGTGACGTCATTGGATACAATCAGTATATATATTATATATTTATATTTATATGAGTGTATATTATAGCCTCTGAAGGTTATATTTTGGTTCACTCTAAGATGACAACATCTAGTTGTTGAAATACGTATATGTATTTAAATATGTATAATTTTTGTGATTTGGGTTTATAATATTATATATATATTTATAATAATTTATAATATAACAGTCATAAGTACCAATACATTATGAAACCATAATCTTAAAAACAATGATATGTTAATTTTCATTAACGTGGTAGCCTTGGTTTTGAGTATTCCGATTTATATCACAATATAATTTTGAATTCTCACAATAAAAATTATGGTAAAAATTTAAATAAATAAACAAACATTTCAATTCTGTATTCGTTTATTTTACATACCAAAATGACACGACAAACTGTTTAACACGTGGACACCAAAATATGTTATACGGACAGTTGCCCACCTTGCCCAAAAAAAAAAATTATCATTATATCATATAATACATTGCTAATAATTCCGAGATTTTTAACACTTCAACGCTCTTAAGGGGTCGCAATACACGTGCGATTTTTAAGTGGTTCTGTATATAGGCAATTTATAAGATATTGTAGGAAAAATCAAAATCAATCAATTTAGAAATATTGAAGTAAATTTTAAAATATATCTAAAAATAACCCGATACCTGCACCTGTTTTTATTGTTAAGCGCAATTATCACGATATTTTAGCTTAAAAGATCAATGATAAGAGGGATAGAATTGTGGATTTCATTCTTCCATTGATATTTCATTTTCCAATTTTCTTAGTAATTTCTCTTCTCACTTCAACCATTAATGCATTGACTTCCTATATTTATATTTGACATAGTACATAATTACAGGCATTGCAGTATACAATATATATTATATGTATCTATGATTTCTCTGTCATTTTATTATGTTCTACTTAATAATCAAACTGAAATGTTTTTTTTTTTTTTAATAAACATATATATATATATATGTAATGTAAAGTATTTTATAGTTTACTTAATAAATAAATATTAAAAAACTAAATATTATTATGTCGATTTACCTACTCAATTGAAAGGCTACACAGTAGCGATCATTTTTTTCGGGTATATCGTAATAAATGTTTATAGTATACTATTTAAAGGTTAAAAATGTCTCCGGGTGTTATACTATAAATTAGTGAATAGTTGTATTGTACTATTTTGTTTGTTTACTTAGATAGGGATTTTTGTCGAAAGAGTTACGAAATTAATTACTACTCGAATTAATGATATTTCGTAAAGAGGGGTTTCCGAAACTAAGGTTCCAGATATCTTGCTGCATCGTTAGTGACGGGTGTATTTAAGTCTGAACAGAAGATGATGTTTGAGAAACGGGTAGAAGCGTTAGAGATAAGATAAATGACACAAAACGGAATATTTATGGTTTTTTTTTTCATAGATTTCGGTTTACATTATACCGACGATTATGCAGTCCATATATCCACCGTATTATTATAACGCCTAAGGAAAATGTCAATAGAATGTCTAGAAAGTGGAAAAAGTTCGTTGGAAACAAACAAACAAACAAACAAACCGTAAACGAAATACTAATAATAGTGTAACTCAAACATTACGTCAAAATAAAAATAATTTTCATTTCTCCTTATTCGATGTGTGTTTAATACATTGTCCGACAGAGAATTTCCAAAAATAATTATATTTTTACAGACGTAATATAAAATAATTTTTCGACACATTACTATAACGTGGTAGTTATATAATAATATAGTGAATTTTAAGGGCGGAACCCCTTTAGACCATTTCGTTATGTCAGTTTTCGATCAGTATACTCTATGTTGGCAAATAATCTTTTAAAAGTTGTAATCATTAACGTGTAAACGTGTCAACCGTCGTAAACTGTACAATTTCATTTGTCGTTGCCGTCTGTGTACGTAATATATTCACATATATACTTATTCTATCAAAATTAAATACTACAAATTATTGCGATTATCGTACTTGCGGTGAATTTCTATTTAATTTTCAGCCAAACATTGTATTATCAGTCATCACTTTAAATTATATTTGATATGTTTATTGTACCGTATTTTTTATATTGCTAATTGGCAATTAAATCAAAATTGGCATTTTGTAACTGTACATTTGTGTATATTTTATATTTTATAAACAAAAATTATACTATGACTGTGTACACTTAATGATATGCATATTATGTGTACATTGTTGTGTGTATAGGTGCTATATACGAGTATGAGATAATATAAAATCACATTGGTAACAAAAATATTTTACTGGCCAAAAACGGATATGACTGATTGGTAAAAAATGTATACTCCGGTCGAACACGATAAAAGGTTCATTTTGGCCAAAATGGGTTACGCTCAAATTTTCAAACGTAATATACGGTTAATGCTATTCTAACCAAATTTATTTGACCAATATTACTTCGTCACTTGTGACTTGTGTTGTGTCATATTCTGGTCAGTATTCTTTATTATTTATCTAAGGTTTAGTTTTCTATTGATTTGTATTAAATACAAAATATAATAACTGTTAGTAGGCTTTAGATTTAAACAAATAATGCATTTTTATTCTGTCTGTCCTAGAACGGATTTCCCATGTACAAAATTTGATCGTTTTTCATTTACTTTTCACGTAGAAATCACTAATGAAAATAAAATAATAACAATATATTTGTATCTGCTACAACCTACATAAAAAAAAAGAATAAGTATAAAACACGAAAGTACAGAAAACAAAAGTATTTAGGTATAAATTATTATATAATATAATGATATGTTAAAATAAGTCAGAAATCTAAAACTTATTTAAAAGTTTGATAATAATTGACAATTCGTGTTTATAAAATAAGGGCATTTTTACTAATTAATCTTAATTATGTAAAAATGTTAAAAAAATATAATAACATCATAATGATTCGTAAAAACTATTTTGGTAAATTTACATTAGATCGTGTTAAAACTTATAAACTTCCAAAATTGTATTACGTAGTTAAATTTAATTTAATTCATGAATTTAATATATACCTATTTGAACTTGATGTAAGTAATAGTTTAGTGCATATGATACTGTGTTTTAAACTTTATTATAGCCATATACCTAGATACTATTTTATCATTAATATTATTAAAATACACTTCTAGTTTTATAATTAATGGCCCCTTGCACTAGGTAATTTAACTTTACTCTTTTAAAGGCTTATTTTTTATAATTCATAGTCGTAATACTGAATACTTTATACAAATTGAATTCACAATAATTTCTCTTATATCTTAGCAATACTATATTACATTTATACAAATAAATATTATAGTTAATTATTAAGATGTATATAATAATAATAATAATTATTTTTATTGTAATCGGTGAAAAATTAATTATCTATTAGATCATCTACCGACTGGTTATTTGGTTAAAAATGGTAAATAAATTCACGAGTTACATTGTTAATTTATTTATGTCACGTTTTAATTTATCAAAAATGTTAGTCAATCCTAAGCATCACTTTTATGATTAAATTGGATCGTTATAATAAATTTAAATAAAATATGTAGATAGTATATAATTTTAAAAAGTTTTACCCGACATTGTTTTTGTTTGAAACAAACACGTACATTTGAAGCATATTATAGTTGTGAATCTTTAACTGTATCGTTGGAAAATCAAATAATAATAATAGTGTTTTAACACCGCTGAGGATTGTCATGAATAAGTTGAACTTAGAGAATAACTAAAAAAATATTAGAAAAATGATCATTATGGATAATTTTGTTCACAAGTAGACATTTGTGGATTGACTATTTAAGCAGAAACCAGAATTCGGTAAAGCCGATTATCTACTCGTATAGACAGGAATATTGAAAAGATTATTCACATAAGAAGACCACGTGTAGAATATATAAAACAAATAAAGATGACCAGTAATATGATTTATGCGTACGATTTCAGAAGAAATCGGTCGACGGAGACGGATGGAGAAAAGTTACAAACCAACCTGCGAATTGATAATACCAGAAAGGAAGAGTAAGCAATTTTTCGGAAAACCTAGATAATTATAATTTACACGAATTATTGGTGACACTGGGCCTGATGGTAAAGATTCTGTTCTTTCGGGATTTTGAATTTTTTTTTTTTTTGATTCGTAATCATACTAAACTGTATTTTAAAAACGGATTAAGACTTATTTATTATTACTCGATGCATTAATTACGTGGTATAATTAGGTATACATTTGTAAATACCTCAGTCATTAATAATATAATTAGTATCACAATAATAATGGATCGGTCGTCTATTGATAAACTGTTATTAATATAATAGCGATCCGTATACATTCTAGAACAAACAATAATGTTTGTATTGTAAACACGATGATATAGTATTTGTTGTGTTTTCAGTAGTACAGTAGTACAACCGTATATATATTGGTGATTTCAATAGTATCTAACGATACGAATAGACATTTTATGGCTTACATATCCTAAAAAGCATCGCGAGACCCTAAAATAATAATATAAAACCTAAATTCTTAATCGAACTTGCACTTGAACTTTTTTTATTTATGAAAGTCAAATCAATAAACTGTAATAATACACAATATGTATAGAAACTATTGATTATTTTCGTTTATACTTTTCGGTATATATACTATATGGTAAAAAAAAAAAAAAAATAAGAAAAATTCGTTATAAATATTATTATCGTCGCCCAAAAATAATATTAACGATAATATACTATTTTTTATGGGCTGCCCGTCCAACTGATGATAAATATTGGCATAAAGATTTACCAAAACATACCTTCAAATAATGTTTATTTTGCTCACATATTCTTGGTTCGTATTTTGTATGTACACCGAAAAACGATGTCGCAATACGTTTAAATCATATATAATTATTTTACGGTCGTAAATTATTCCACCGAGCAAATAGATAAGTAAAACCACTTTGTGCGGTTTGTACCGAACACGTATACCTATATAATATTATTATCGTCCCGACCATACCGTTAAGCCCTCGGTTTTAACCGGACCAGCTAATAGGGTACCCGACCACATGCTTTCCTCTTCCTCCCGGATCTGATGTAAAGCTACATTTATTTATTTTTCAATTTCGAAAACGATAAAAATAATAATATACGCTAAAATGGTCTTAGAAAAGATTTTTCAAAACTTTATAAAGAAAACTAAAAACCGAATCGAAAATCAAAAAATTAAATATTTTAAACACTCCTAATTGAATCGAAGTGTTGAATTTTAACTGTTTTTAATTAATAATGATTTCTTCTTGTGATATTTCACAAACAACATTTCCAATATCGACAATTTCAGTAAACGTTTGATATTTTGTATTTTATCTGTTTATTTAAAATGTAGATAATATATTATTACGACATAAGAATTGGGTCATGCCAATTTCCGATTTTATCCTACTTATACCCGCGTCAACGTAAGTATACATTTTAAAATTTGTAAATGAAATTCTAACGGGAACTAAGAGCTCGTAATATTACATCTGTTACGTACTCGATAATAATATATAATTGTCATCCCATAAGTACAAGAATAATATTTACTTTTGTATTTGTATTTATAACAAAAATCTCTCGAGTGTCGGTGATTGATTCACAATAGACACGTATACAATTATGCAAATATCTTGACGACAGAAATTTCAATAGATTTGAATTTAAGAACCATATAAGAAATACCATTGACAATATATAAAAATGCAATCGGAAAATATTATTTAGACTCAATATGACGTGTTGTACGTTTAAAATTGGAAATGTTGTAACACTGACATATTTGAGATTAGTCAATCTAATCTTGAATATCATATAAATTTCAATTAAATATTAGAGATGCAATAAGACATGCTTGATAAATAACATAATATGTTTTGTGACTTTTCTCAACTTCTTGAACAATATTTTTTCAAAAATAAGATGTTTAAGTATTTGATATAGGTATTAATATTTGATAATGATATCAATGATAAAATTATTTGCAACTATTAATTTAGTTTATAGTAGAATGTTGATATAGTTATTACTAAAGATTATACATGTTGATCAATAATTACGTTAGAAACTTGAATCCTAAATAATTTAAATAGTATGTATGAACAAAATGTTCGATGATATTAATGATATCACCAAAACTCTTACAATATAATTTCTGTTCATTATGACCAGTGAGCACAATATGTTATTTGGAAAAAGCATGTAATTCAGTCGTTTGCTAGTAATTTATCTAAAATTGTAATACACAACGTCCTCTTTGTTCTGGCAGTTACATTTCTAAAACAAATTACATTTTGACATATGAACATGTGATTAATTTATTGTTAGAGAACTTAATTTTGTTACCCAAGAAACACCACTAGAATGATAATTTTGTCGTCTTCCAAACATTTTCAAAAAATATATTTTGTCTCTGTGTATCTTAAAATGGTTTTTACTCGTAAATGTATTTATTTATCTTTTGCTTTACAGACCATATAATTGTGTTTTTCAGTTACTACCAATTCTCTTTAACGATCACGGTTTTTTGCATATCCAATCATCATATTTCCATATACATCAATTGAGTCGTTATTAGACGATTTTTTCAACGTCTTCATGGTTTTTTTCTTTTTACACGATTTATTATGTAGATATATATTTATCAATCTGTCCGTAGCTCACAATCAGTAGCCGTTCGTGTTATGGAGCACAAGCGCACATACACTGCAAACATTTCAGTAAATTAGTATTTTAACTAATACATAATATATAAATAAATCTCAACAGCATGTATATTTGCAGGTGTGTTTCTAATGTAATGTATTATTTGTGGACTTATATAAAATAAACTATTTGCTCATTAATGATGTGCAAAAATTTTAAAGAATAGTCATCAACACATCAATCATCAGACTACTGAATGAGGACAGTGAACGCTATCAGATAGAAGAGTGTACAAGAAGTAAATATCGAGATGTATCTAACCTCTGTTGTTCAATATCAAGAACGTGCATTTTTATAAATTGTCAAGGAAGAAAGCGTAAAGGTATTTGTTGAATAGTTTTTAAAGTTAGTTTTGGATATATTTGATATAGTGACCAGATGATTTAATTATACTAAACATTTAAGGGATCTAGGAAAATATTGAATCAACGTAAGCGCATCTATACAGGTATATCAGAGAAATTACTACAGCTGTGACTAACAAACCTTAATATCTTGAGCGATTTGTTATTATTATTGGTGATGTAAATGTTTTATTAAAATTGTTTGTCAAAATAAGTACCAAGATGTTTAACAGAACTAGTTAAATGAGGTAATAATTTTCTATTAACATTGAAATTGAAAATGGACATAAAACGTGTAAATATTATTATTTTACATTTATTAATATTAAAATAATAATAATTGTTAGTATATCAATCATTTGGTAAATCTAGATTAAACTGATATGATTCAGCATAATGTTGTGTATATATCGATTCCTATATAAGATTTGACGAATATCATAATAATAATACAGTAAATATATCTAGTGCAGTCAGGATGTGCAATTAGACCTCTCCGTTCTACCACAACCTATGAGTATGACAACTAACGAGTAGACGTCCCGAAGAAAGATTTTTTTTTATTTTTTTTTGGAAAGAAGGGTAAAAATGTGAAAAAAACAATATAAATATATTCTTCAAAACATAAAATAAACAAAAAAAATAAAAGTAATTAACTTTTTTTCCGATTTTTCCGACTGAAATCCTAATTTATAGTTTGTCAACTTAAAATTCCGAAAAACACTTCATTTCTGCATAATTACTCGACAAAATTACAAAACATTTCATTTATAACGTGAATAAACAAAAAAATAAAAGTCATCGACTTTTCACCATTTTCCGGCTGAACCTAATTCAAACCCGAACCCCCTATCCCTCGGGACGGCCCTGAGACTAAGCTGTCCGTCAGGATATATAGACTATTTATTGCGTTAGTACTATTTTAAAATCTCGACTCTGGTCCAGATCATTCGGCTATCACCCGTTTTATGTATAAAATAGTAAGCACTAATATTAATCTATACGCATGCTATGGAATGTTCAACTATCTAATTGTTTTATATATCCAGTTTTTTATTATAATACTAGTGTTTTTATGATAATAATAACTTTTATTCGTAAAATGATTGGCATTATAATTATTTCGAATTCCCTTTTCGCCTGATTCCTGAACTTTTTAACAAACGGTTCACGACAGTAATATTGGTTGTTTACTATTTTAAATCGTTTTACATCATTTGCAAATATTTTTTTAGAGTAATTTTTAAATGAAATACCATTATAATATAATTAGTGCTAAATTAGAACTTGATGAGATGCCTGAAGTAATTTTAATTGGATGAGACGAGTATTATTTAAAGCGATATTTGAGAACGTTTCAGCGATTATATATACAAGCCAGAAAATAAATGGATATCACAAATTATCCATTTTATATACAAAATAACCATACAATGTTTTATCTAAAAATTAGTTTGGATGAATATTCAATGGATATATCAAATAGCCATTTAATGGCTTATCTATAATAGAAACTTTATGGATATCCATTGAGTAAGCCAAATAACCATCCATTTATAACTTATCTACAAAAAAAAACCATTATGGGTATCAATCCAATATATGAAAGAAACGATCTAAAAACCTCTGGGTATGGATATCTAGTAGAATAATAAAATGCGTAGAAGAAAATGTTTCACGGATAAATTATGTAGGTAATATAATTCGCGCTGCACAATAGTTGCCTATCCATTATAGATATGCGAAATAACCATACAATGTCATATTTCTACTGTATGAAGTTTGAATGAAATGGGGTTTTCAAGAGAGTTAAAAAATACTGATTTATCTATAAACATTTTAGGAAAATTTTCAAAATCTTACATATTTCACAATACAACTTTCAATTTTCAATAGCAACCCAAATTTTTGCATTTTAAATATTAATGTGCGTATTCCGCGGTTTTATTGCATAAACTAGCACTCATCAGAAAAGTTGAATATTTGAAAATAATTTTTAGAAAAAACAAAAAATAATCATTATGTTTACGACTTAAAAATTACAACCGTTTCTGCTGTGGACTGCCCGTTATAAAAAGTGTTTATATACCCTACATCTCATACGCTATACGGTATAAACTTAGCGTAGTGCACTCGGTCTCATGTACTTGTTTAGGTACGTAAGTAGGCTGTTCGCTTCCCATTTCCTGTGCAAAAAGTTCTGAGGAGCGACGTATATATATATATATATATATATAGTATATCGTATACCTTTGCTACTGGTCCGTGTTGTTGTTACCAACCGGACCGTGTCCTCGTACCCCGGCGACCAGCGTTTGGTTCATTATGTTTTCTGACTTTTTGATTATTATATTATTTCTATAACGTAGTTTTTTTTACTGGGTAGTGTCTCATTTGTGTACAGTTTTAGCTTTTTAATTAAAATTAAATTAAAATATAATACAATTTTGCCAGAAATTTTATTGGATTTAAATATAATACTTAAAATTCCAATTTCCTTGGATCCGCTATAACATGAAAACGATAGTTTCTATGAATCGTTAATTTTTTAGTATATATATATATATATATATATGTATAAGAAAAATGTATATTTTCTTGTTAATTGAATAATTAAAACGAACGACCAGTTGAAAGCGTTTATTTTTTTTTAAAGAACGTTAGTGTGAACGTGTTATTTTTAAATACATTTGAGCGTGAATGTAAACGAGTTCATTTTTTATGCATTGAACGTGAACGTGAACGAATTCAATTTTTAAGTGAACGTTCTAAACACTGTATAAGTGTATAAAATTAGTAATAATAAGAGCAACATTATAATTTCTAAACAGTTATTGTTATATGTCTATGGATAATTCAATAAATAAAGTATAATATTAAATAAAGATAGTTTAATATTATTTGAAATATAGTTTTGTGTGGTTTTGCTACGATTTATTCTAAATTAAAATGTATGTAATTGATTAAATATGATTATGATGTTACCATCCTGCACGGATTTCCAAATAACATATTATTGGAATTATAATTGACTGCAGGTGTACCAAATCTTATCAACAAAAACCATTGTTTAAGACTTGAATAATATCATCACAGCAAATTATATAATAAATAAATACATAACATTAACTGCAGTAAGTAGTATTGAAATCAGAGTTTTTTTTTTTTTTGTCTTTACCTTTGGATTTTAATATAGGTAAGGACTTGTACTATCGTGTGTTACTGTACTCATTTTCTTATCTTAAATTGTATTGTAATGTTATATATTATTTTTTTTAAAGATCATAGAAAACTTTTGTTTTGCTATCTCGCCACTTTAAGTTCCCCTTTAAATAATCATAGTCAATGAAGTGTAATGTTGTGCAAATTTCATGTTTTAAATTAAGGCTCTTTTATTTAAATATGTCCAATTATTCAATGTAAAAAATTTAAGTATTTTTTTTTTTTAATTCTCGGCCTACTGTTAATAGTTTAACATATATATATATAACTATATCAAATATACTAGGCAGCAAAATACTGCAAGGTTTCTGTATATTTTGTTGACACAATTGACCGCCTTTTAAAATGAGGTTAAACAGGGAATCACAATAGAGCTTTTAGCATATACCGTGATCACATTAACTAGTTATAAATAATCCATTGAAAATATTAATAAGAAAAAAAGCTTGTTAACATAGTACAAAGTTGAAATAATTCAACTCTTAGAGAAAAACGATAAACGCTTTAAGCCCTAGTGTGAATTCCCCTTAATGTGCATTAATTCTTTATCATTAAAGAGATTACGACGTAAGAGATTAAGACATAACAATAATTATGATTTGCGATAAATTCAATTGATTTAAAATACTACACATTATTTGTATATACTTTGCATACATACTTGCGCGGCTTAAACCGTTTGACACATTTATAGTACAGTAAATGATCAGTGTTATCTAAGAAAACGTACAGTTTTGTATTGTTTACCTTTGTACTATATCTAAACAATACTTCCAACTTAACTTGTATACTGTGTAATGCTTCAAATATTTTTCTTTTCTTTTTTTTAGATAATATTAAGCAGTAAAACTCGGTAAACAAGTTAATTACGTAATATTTGAGAAGATTAAAGAAAACTGGAACGAATGAGATTTTCTTTATTTTTTCATTCCACGACAGATGTGATATTCGTGAAAATAATAGTATTTTTTTTTTTTTTTTACGGTTTTTCTGCCTATTAGGTTTTATAAAATGTTATTTAAATATTATACATAGGTTGGTACGTGCATTGGATAATCGAAAACATATGGCAAAGATTGTTGACCAACTTGAATTGTATAGGTACCCACTATTCATATCATTGTGTTGTAAATGTATATAAAATTTTTCTAAAATTTTACACATAAAACAAACAAAAAATATATTATTTTAAATAAAAATTTCAAGTTTACGCCAAACGTGTAGTTTTTAAATGACTGTATGGGCAATTTTCAGGAAATATTTAGACAAATTAATATCAAAAAATTAAAAAATGTTTAAATACATTTTTAAAGTAATTTTAAAATGATTTTGTTTATTATTTACGTATAAAATTGTTTATTCCCCTACGTGAAGTTTTATATATTTAGTCTTATAAGTTTTAAAATTTGTTATTAAAAATGTTATTTTTATTTTTCTAAATAACTATAAATCTTGACAAAATTAATATAATATGTCGAAAAAAACATATGTAAAACACTAGATTTTTTAATTTTGTATTTCTGAAACGTTTGTATGTTTTAAAAATAAAAATAATAATGCAAGATTTTCATTGAACATTTTTAAGCATGACGAAGTCCTTTTAAAATGGTACAAATTTTTTTATTTTAAATATTCGTATGTTAATATTATAGTTATTTAATAGTATGTGTGTAAAATCTTAAATTGAAAATCAACCAAAAGATAATGCTTTTATATTTGACTTGTAATTCCAATTTACTCACACTATATAATGTTTGAATATCAGATGCATTTTAGAATAAATGAATGTGAAAATTAGATTAATGTAATAATCGTAAATTTTTCAAAAGAGATTATTATTATGGTCTTATAGAGTCCGATGTATAGTAAAAACGGACTCAATCATTATTCGGTAGCGTTTGGTGCCCAAGAGTTATTAAAAAGTGAACACTTTAGCAAACACAAAACTCGTGTTATTTTGAAAGGTTTTTAAATTTAATTTACAAAAACTAGTTTTTAGTTGTGGTAGAGTTGCGATAAGAAATAATATCGGCAACAAAGACGTTATGCTTGGAACTCGTCGATTGTGGTGGTACCTATTACTATGTATAATAGGTATACATTTATTTTATTTTTAAAGTTCGAATTCAAAACTACTTCAATTTGAAATACAAAAAAAACAATATTATTATTATTATATAGCATTACTATGTATGTACTTTCCGGATGGATATAATAATATTATATAGTATTATTTCGAATATGTTTTTCTGAATGGTGTGGCCATAATCCGTATAGCACTCTGCTGCGGAATAAACCAACGATCTTATAGTTTTAAGCTAATGTATTCGTATTAAGCATATAAGTGTGTTTATTGCCACACATGGTAAACATATTCCAGAGATTATAAGAAGGGAATTAAATCTCCGCGAAGGGAAACTAGTCCTCTTCGTTGACTAGAGCATAATGATGGTTGATATTAGGTAATAAAAAAAAAAAAAAAACATAAATAATATTATATACTTGTAGTATATCTCTGTACAGGGGGATTCTGAATTCATCTGGTCAACTTATTGAGATTACATTAGATTGTTAGCCGGCGTACAATTTGCCAATAAAATATCAGAAGACCCATACATGATATAGAGGAGTTATCCTATATCGGATGTGTGTGGAATTTAGCCAGTAATTTCGACGTTGAGTGTGGAAATATCATGATATTCTGCAGAAGGGTTGAGATGACCAAAAGTGATAAATTCTTCGCTCAAGCCTCAACTATCAAGAATGTCTTTTCACAAAAAATTGACTAATTTGCACTAATTTGGTGCACAATCAGTGATTTACACTTTTAATGAAAGTACAAAACGTTTTACATGAGCACCTGTGTTTAATAACATAACGAAAACAAGACTGATAATAGTGTTTCGCACTAGTGAGTTACACCATGAATGTGATTTGCATGACAAAAGACTGTATTATATACATTTTATAGGTTCGTAAACGTCAACTTAACAACACCATAAATGAACAATTGAGTGGTCTGAATACGAAAAAGCATTTTTTTACGATCTTACATTGTACATTAACATAAAATAATAATAAAAGTGAATATTTTCATATTTATTCAAGTTGCTAGGAAAAATAAAAATAAAAAAAACTCTGCCCTGACATGGGATATGGGGAAAAAAAAATAAGTTTAATGACGAATGTTGACATTTGTTATAAATTTTTATAAACTTTATCCAGAGTTATAAATGTTCTTGTTAAAAGTGGCAGACAATATTTCGTGTATGGTATGTGCAATATCTTCATGCTTGAATAATTCGCACATTATACAAGATAATTCAATGAATTAGCCCCGCATGCTATTCATATTAGACATTTGAAAATATACGAGTGAATTGCAATATATAATAAATATACATGAACGAAAACGTTTTCACTCATCCAAATGGATATGGTAAACTTAGCATCAAATGTATAATTTTGACAGAAAAAAAGTGTGTTTAAATATTCATAAAAGAGTGAAGAATACTTGTCTACACTCATAGTATTGATGTATTATATTATAATGTATTTCTTTATTTTTTTTTATATATAATAATTTCATAAAGCTAACAAAATAAAATAACATATTATTGTAGAATAAACAATAAATGCTGAGTTGATAAAAATCAGGTAAAAAGTAAAAAAAAACTGGAAAAATCTAAAAATGCTCTGTATAGAGCAACATATAGAGCCAATTTACTATCGATATCACACCAATGCTAAAGCTCCTCCTGGGTTTCTTCTGGTCGAATATTTGTGTATAGAAAAAGATGTCGTAAAAAACGCCACTAGAATTTAAGGAATATTGTCCACCGATCATATACGCTTCTCGATTGTCCATTTTCCTCAAATTGTTTTTGGAAACACAGATAGGTATTTATATTAAATAATTATTATTTATCTAATGAAAATAAAGAAATAAAGACAAAATATGAATAAAAAGACCAATTAACTATTATTTATTATTGTAATATTTTTATTATAATTCGTCATATATCGAATGTACTTACTTAAAAGTTTAATATTGGTAAATAATATATATATTACATTTCTAAAATAATCTTAAAATAAATTGTACTGGTTTTTTTTTTTTTTTTAATTGTCATTTTTATACATTTTGTTTTTGTAATAGTTCGATGTAAAAAAATATGGGGTACGTATATTTTTGGAGGAAAATAATATTTTATTATTGAAAGGGAAAAAAAATTTTCATTTTATTTTTTTGAAGAAATGTAGAATCTGATATTTGAAAGAAAATGGTCCCATCCCTGTATACAATACAGTACTTGATAAGCTCCTACGACGGTCCAGCATGAAATTGCCTGCAACCTAAATCAAATTGGACAACAGTCGACGCCATTAAAAACAGCTCTATGTACCATTCACGCAGTCCCTTTGTAAGTCTCGACAGAAACCATAATTTGTGATAACCCGTCTTTATTCATTTCACGTTAAGAAAGAACCTTGTCGAGTAGGCGGTGATGAGTTTACCTAACTCTACCTCGCTATAGATGTGACACGCTACGTTGGCATACAGGGCGCCAAGTATAATAGTAATAGTACCTAATAGTTAATCGTTATAATAGTAATCGTAATAAATAGATATCTGTGTAAATAAAGATCGCTATGTATAAATAACGATTATACCAAGTATTGATAATAGTTTTAACATTGTTGTAATTTATAAAGTAAAATAACTATGATCGTTATTTATTAGGTAAATATATTGTTTTCATGTTGGTCAAACTGTATATTTGAATTCTTTTTCCCACGTAAATGATTTCGCTGGATTTCGAAAATGATTTTACGACAATTTTCTCTATATTCGTGACTCGTAATGTATATACGATTTTTTATTTAAAACAAATCAACCGTAAATGTTTACACGGTATTCAAATAAATATTAAATAATAATAAAAAACTACTGCAAGTATTTAAACTTATAAACATAATAAATAACTATATTTTACATTTATATAAACCCAGAGATGACTGATGCCGAATTCTTTTCCGGGCATAATAATAATAATAATAATAATAAAGGTAATAGTCCAGTGGCCAAATTTGTATCCACATTAAATACATTTTATATTATTCGATAGTTATACGTGTACTTCTTTAAGTTATACTTCTCGTAAACAACTTATAAACCAAACGGGTCATCCGCTTGCTTTTCACTAACTTGGATGGTTAAATAGGGTTTTAAAATTCTTCTTATTTCGGTTGGACTTATTATATGAACTATATAATAATAATTATACATATGGGATCTATTTCAATAAAATTTAATACTTCCGGTGAGAGCTAGGTGTATATCAATAATAATTATTGTAATATATTGGTAGGTAGGTAGTGACAATTATTTCATACTTTAATCTATCAACCCAAATGCAGATTGATTTACTATAACGAATAAATGAGTCAGTATTTATGAAAATAATTTAATCATAGACCAAAATGCACGAAAATTCATCTACTTAAAAAAATATTTTTTGATGCCCCAAATATTGGCATCAAATTAAAAAAAAATTGATCCAAAATATAAATAACCCACAATTTCGTGTTGATGTAAATAAAGGTTGTACATAATCTTCATAACTATTATTTTGTAGTTGTCGTTTACTTGGTTTAGGTTTAATTGGTGTGTAGTCTACATCATTTTGGTATTGTTTATTATTTTTAATGTTCCTGTATAACTTCCGATTATTAATCGGAATTAAATATCCACGATAATTAGGGTGGACGATATTTCTAATATTCCTACGCCGTTGGCGAATATTAATTTTTCTAAACATATTGCTTCGCGAAACGCTTCCAGTGTTTAAAAAAGTGATGATGAGATGTTGTGTGTAAAGAATGCCATGATGACGCAGCACTGAAGTGACAAGAATGTGGATGATACCAGTATTTACGTGAATGGTAAAGGATATACCTTTATCATCGAAAGCTTCATGATCCCATTAGGTATTTGGATAGTAACGACTAGTGTGATACCATCTTGTTGAATCATCACCAATGTATTTATTTGAAGGACATTTTTAGATGTGATCCATTTTGTTCGTTGTTATAATTATTGTAGATTTTCATTTTTTCTTAGCTTTGACTCGGCTAAATAAGGTGTTTAATTCCTCGTATGTTAGACGGTGATTGCCTATTGTACGATTTAATAAGGTTTTTACTGATTTAACACCAGCTTGCCACAGACCACCAAAATGAGGAACTTAAGGGGGAATTTAAGTGCCAGTTGATATTCCGATCAGCTAAGATTGTTTGAACCTTTTGCTGATATTCCGCTGATTGAGTGTATTGATTGACAGTTTGAAAAATTTTGGTAGCACCCACGAAGTTGCTAGGCGTTGAAGAGTCCGAAGGGCTTGGTATGGTGCACACGAACTGCCATAAGTTACTGTACACAGTCTGTATTTTTCAATTGGTTGATTGCTCTTAAAACGCCATAAAATCCGTAGATAATCCCGATCATGTGGACTCATCAGGATTTGACGATACATTTGTTTAATATCTGCCATAAACAAAATCATATGTACTCGTGCTCGAATCAATATTGAGGGTAAATCCGTTTGAAGTTTTACGGCCCGTATATAAGTTATTATTAAGTGATAACCCGGTTGTTGTACGGACTAACGTATCAAAGACTACACGTAACTTTGTACTCGTGCTTTCTGCTCGTAATACACAGTAACGGGGAATATAGTAGCTGTAAGGCGTTTCTCTTTCGTGGTAAGGTACTAATTCCAGGTCTAGAACTAAACTTAGTTCCCCAAACTTAGTAAAGGCAAGATTGATATCGTTAGTCGTAATACAGAGTGAAGTGACAAGTGTGTCTGGGATTACTGTGACTGAAACCATGAGGACATATCCAAAGACCATTTCAAACGTAACTGGATGAGTGGTATTTCCTACTACACGTTAACCAGTGAGAAGTGCTGAAACGGCTTCAGTACCCATGAGAAGATCAATCGACCCTGGAATATGAAATGTTGGATCTATAAGGGACAGATGTTTTATATGAAGCCATAATGATGTCAGGATAGGAGATCGCGGAGTTTCATCCGTGATGTTTAAAACAATCATGACATCAAGAGGTAATGTTGGACCATATTTCCCCTTGTATATGATGTTGATTGACGTGATTCCAGAAACGACGTTGATGGACACCCCGGAGAACGTATTGACACTGGATGAACACCGACAACGTGGTAACGCAAGTTGGTCAGCACAACTTTTGGTTATGAAACTTGCTTGAACCTTCGTATTTAGAGAGGCACGGAGTATGTGCCTGGTTTTTTCAATGTCATAAACATCAACGAGCATGGTAGATAATAAGATTTTTGGACTTTGGTAGGCGCAACCAACATTTCTATTGGCTGGTGAGCCTTGATTGAGTTTGGATTTGGACCATTAACAGTAGTTGTATTAGTGCGTTGAATTGTGTCCTTTACCTCGTTTAACGGAGGCAGTTTGTTCACACACAGGTTTTTTTCTTTGGCATAATGGTATCGTTCATTGGGAGGTTTGGCTATAAATTTGGGGCATTGCCATATCATGTGTGGTTGTTTGCATAGCAGACATTCAATAGCCGGTACTGTAGTTGTTAGAATCCTTGGAGAGCGATTTGACACCATCTTTTTTGGGTTAAATGTAGTTCCCAATTGGCGTGACCCTGACTGCAAATGTCTGGTCATTTCAACAAATCGCAAGTGACATCGTAGAAAATTCGTCAAGTCTTCGAAGATGGTAGTTCTCAGTTTCCAACTTAAAGTTCCCATCGTGATCGGAGATCAGTATCTAAGTTTTTCTTAAAAATATGAATTAAGGGCGGACTCCATAGTCTGGCGATATACCCAATTGATGTTAATGCTGTCATATGTTTTTGGACTGTTGTAGGTATCAATATTAGTGATTATCATTGTGCATAACGGGTAGAGAAGTGAGTAGAGCCTCCATGTGAAATTGAGCAAAATCTCGCTTGTTGCTGTAACAATTACGCAAGATTTGCCATTCTGTCTCGTAGTTGACAGCCGTTACTAGTAAATCAGCAATGAGTGATCTAGTCTCACCGTTGAGAGAGGTTTATAAGTATTCAAAGCATTTAATGGTTTTCAGACAACTGAAGAGCATGTGACAAAATTGACGTGAAGAAATCTACGAACTCTTGCCAATCGAAAATATCTCCCGAGAATGTTGGAAGTTTTCAGGTTGGCAGATGGAAAGTGGTTGAGTAAGTAATGCATTGCTGTTTGCAGTTGCATCAAATAATGGCATAGTCTGATATAATGGACTGTTTGTTGAGATTCCAAAGACGTCTGCTGCGGCCGATAGTTTATAGAAACATTCGTCAATTTGGACACTGAGTGCTCTGCTGACGTCATGATTAGTGACTTTCTTTGGAAAATTGACCCGATTGACACTCTGCTCCATGAGGTTGATGTCTTGAACAAAGGCACGACGTAGCAGAAAACGTCCACTACACATAATGCGAACTTTTGCTTTGTATGCGGAATTTTGTGGATCGTCGACTAACTTGGTTGAAGCTGAGAAAAACCTATTACATTTTCCAAAAGCACAATCATACCGACACTTCGTATTATTATATGACTCCATGATAAGTGACATGGTTAGACAACGACTATTATACCCCGCGTGGTTGGATGATGAGCAATGTAGTTGGACAATTATACTAATAATAATAATTATTATACTATACAAATAAACAATAACTTACGAGTCAACCAGTTTTATCGAATTTTAATGATGACAACAGAAGCAAATTATGTGAAATGGCAAAATTAATCTTTTTTAATAATAATATTGGCTTAATATATTATAAATACATTATTAACGGTTTGTAATACAGAATTTTCATGATGATAATAATTAATTTTGTAGGTTATCTTATGATATCACGAGGTTTTAAATACATTTAGTCGGAACATGTAAGGTATTCACTATTTAGTCATGGTAATGAAGCAAAAACAAAATTAAGTTATAGCCAATATAATAGCTCTGTATATCCACAACAATGAACATTTGTGTAGGTATTACCAATAGTTTTATACGCATATAATTCGGCAATTCAACTGGTTTTTCCCACATTTTTTATTTATTTTTTTTTTTTGTTTACTTCACAGTTAATTTTAGCAATTTAAAAAAAATTGTTTACTTCGCTTGTCAACTGGAATAGAAGCATTTCATTTATAGTGCAGGATGTTCATTTTTCGTGGAGTTTCTATTACATTAAAAAGTGAATCATTCATCATTGCATTTCATAAAACGATTCTGAGCGTTAATTCAGTAAAAAATTATAATAATAATATTTATAAACAGAGTGTTTCTGAAATTAATATACAAAATTCGGACACATACTCAGTGGTTAGTGATACAATAAGGAAGTTTTAAAAATTTTCTTCAACCCTTAAAACCTAAAAATTTTAAATTTTTTATACATCATATTTTGATAAGAATGTAGAAATAAATACACCATATATATATAATATGTCCTGCAAAATTCTTGTACGAATCGATATATTACATAATTTTCCCTAATTTTTGTCCATTTTCGAACGTTTTGACGCTCAGTATTGCCTGATGTCGGTATAATGAACAAAATTATGTGACATATCGATTCGTATGAAAAACTTGCAAAAAATATTATGGTGTAACTTATATAATGACGTCCAACATACCGTCAAAAATGGCAACATTGACAAAATTCTTATATTTTTTTTTTTCGTTTTGTCTATAAAACAAAGACTAGTTTAAATATTTTAATAGTTACAACCAATATGTATTCTTAAGAAGTGTTTAAATATATATCAATTAGAATTTGTACCAAAAAATAAAAAATAATCTTAAAAATGTTGTATTTAAAAAAATTATCAACGTTATACTGTAGTTGGGATAATTTTTATAGCCTTTTCCAAATCACTTATAATCAATGGAAATATGGTAAAACGTATCAATGTTGATTCTTATTAAAATCCATCGACTAGTTCCAGAGTTATTAATTTTTTTTATAATTGGGTAACTTTGATAACAAAAAAAATAATAATAATGTATTTTTTTAGAACTTTATTATAGATTTATTAGGAACTTTATTACCTATACACTATGTGACTGTAATTATGGGAATCTTGTTATAGTAATATTTATATAATTAAAAAGTACCTACCTAATGATAATACAAATTTAGGTACCTATTAATTAATTTTCTTGTAACATAATAGTAAAAACTTAAAAATATATAAAACTTTAAAACTTAAAAAATGTAGGAACCCTGTCTTAAGTAGGTACATTGATTATTAAATAAGTATAGATTTATTCTTAAAATATTGGAATACATGTATAAATATTTCATGATAATTAATAAAAATAACCATAAAATTTCATGCAAATTTATCATATATATGTATGGGAAATACTAGAGTGGTTTATTTATTAAAATTTTGCCAAACGATTAATCGTTGTTTTAGTTGGAGAACTTTAATTCCACTTCTGTCGATTTCACTAATGTTCTGGTGTACGCAGAGGATATTTTTATAGAAAAGTCTTTGTTTTTCTTAATAATGTATACTCTGTGCACGTTAAGAAATAGCCCCTGCGCCTGACAAAAACTCATCCGCCATGCGTTATACAACATTACCAAAAAATTGCGGTATATCGTATACGTGTACGTGTATGACAATAGTCAATAAATATTAGACCTCTGGAGGCCAAATATTGAGAATGGTTATAAAGAAAAACGATTGTTATTTCGAGAAATTTTACAAATAACGATGTTTGGTAGTATTGACAATAGTTTGTAAAATATGACGATTAGTCATATCGTTATTTTTGATATCATGGTCACTACTAATAACGACTATTAAAACCATTCATTATATTAAATAACTATTGTTATACATACATATATCTATGCCATTTTTAATTATTAATCGCTTCGAATAAAATAATGATAATAAATAGTTAATAATAATGATTAATGTATTATCATTGATCAAATATATATATATTGTTTATTAAAATTAATATTCGCCAACGGCGTAGCAGTATCCATTACGTAATATTGTTTTTTTTCACCCGCGTTATATTTATCTCTAATTAAGAAATGTCCACCCAAGTACTAATCATATTTACCTACAAAAAAATCAAATCAAATCCATTATTTGAGTTTATATAGTTTAAAATCAAATCCATTATTCAGTTTATATAAATTAATCTCAAATATATTATTCATTTTTATAATTTAATCTCAATCCCATTATTGTAAGACTACCATCGGGTATAAAAGGCCGTGTCACACGGTACACATTACCATTCTTCTTTCAGCGTTGTAGCTTAGGTTCATTGCGCACTCAGGATACGCCAAATTCGGTTTCTCTGAAGTTTAGTATTCGTCAGTGTATGAGCGTATGTTCTAAAACGTTTGTTTAGTTCCAATAACATCCTTCCTCAACATGTTTTGGTCCTTCGAACCGGATGTAAAGAACAAACCAGTAATACTTCTACAATCACGCTGCTCATTTTCTAACAATTGGTATGAGCCCAACACATACACGGTCAACCATACTAACATAGTCATTGTCCAATCACGGTACTCATCGTCTATCCACGAAATGGAAGTCCAACATTTACAATACGTAACAGCTCTTATACTAGTAATATTAATAATATGTAATGTATATAATATATATATATATATATACATATATCCTAAATACCTAAAATAAAAATAAAATGAAAATATTTTCCATGTATCGACAAATAAAAATATTATAATTTCAATTATGAACCTGTTGCTCATTTGCTTTGTATTTGTTCTAAGACTAGACGTGTCTCGTTCGACACAATTTTTGTTTCTGGTTTGATATACATATTATGAACGAGTGAACGTCTCTAGACTTTTTCATGAGCGAATAATTCTTAGAGTTCCAAGTTTCAATACCAGATCTGTTGAATCCTTTTTCATCCCTACCTTTTATTAATGGTATGCGAAATATAAACTCTGATAAATTTTTTAATTGTATCCTTTAATGCCACTAACCACTTACATCATTTTATTATTAGTCATTAGTTTTACTTAGTTTTTTTGTATATATATATATATATTAATAATTTAATCGTATTTATTATAATAACATTGTTTATATTACATTATAGTACATACGCATTGCTGTCACGATATAATGCTGTATAGCTGACGATTAATGACCTATAAACGTTAACTAATCACCCAAACACAAAGGTTTGCGACAAAAGAATATAATATTGTCTACTTTATGTATTATTAAAATAACTTTAGTTATTATTATGAAGAAGAATTTTTTTTTTAAATATTTATTTTTTGTACGAATGCTATGAAGTGCAGATTATCTATAATATTATGCAATACGAATGAATATATATATATATATAATTTAATAGATCGTAGTTCTCTGTGATGACATATCAACCGAAGGTTTCGTTCTTGTCTGCGAATCCCATTTCGGCACACCTAATTACACCACTTCCTTTACTTTAGAGGTCAACATAGAATTCAAGCCAAAGTGAACCCCAAGCCCGTAGTAAGGTACTCGTTAAAGCGAACACTTCCCATTCTGGGCAGCTTCGCCGTAAGATCCTTACTCGTCATTGGTGTTACATTCAGACTCGTCCGCTGCGCCTTACTCCAACGAACCCTCTTATTTTGTAATCCTGACCAGGTAATAGGTCGTCCTTCCGGCACGACTTGTCCTTTGGTTGCTCAAATCATATAATAATAATGATATTGATATTGTTATACAAACTGTTTCAGTGTTCTCTAAGTATTAAAACTCAATAAAATATTACACTTATAGTACCTACGCATATTTGAACTAAATCAAAAATATGAAAATCAAATGAATATTCCTAATAAAAATTAATATTCCATAATGACTAATATAAGTTATCTTATTGATATCATACAAGACCTATAACAGCATAAAAATGTTTATAAATTTCATAGTGACACATACCTATAATAAAATGTACACTTTTACTATTATTATTTATACAACTTATTAAAGTAAAATAATAAAATTAAACTAAAATAATTACCACTATTTTTAATGAAGCAGTATCGCCTGGAAAATTCATAATAATATATTAGATAATATAATTTTTTTTCGTGTTACGTGTGTATTATGCTATGATAATAGTATCACGACGAGATTAGGTTGTGTGCTTATCAATAAATCGTTTACACATATTTTGTAGATATGCACGGCGTGAAAGAGAAATGCAAAATTGTTTTTGGCTACATAGAGTAAGATTATAATAAATATTAATGTATTTTTTTAGATTTTAATTTTTTTAATTTTTCCTTTAATATTTTTGTATTTTTTCTTTAACAAATAGTATATAACAAACATAAAATACTTTGAAATAGTTTAGGAAAGCATTATTAAGATTTAATCCAAAATGTTATTATATCGTATAAAGCATTTTTGTTATCTGTTTTCTAATTATTTATTCATGATTTAAAAATTTCGTCAAAACATTTTTTTTTAATTTTAAAGACAAATCAGATTCAGACTCTTGCGTTATAAGACTTTTTAACTTTTTAATATTTATTGTTTATTTTTTGTACATTTTACAAAAATAACTTTGGCAAATGTCACTTGTTGATGATTTTTTTTTTTTATGAAAAACTGTTTTCACGAACACGTTCTTGATACATGTGGAGCTTTTTAGCTAAAAATGGACAGGTAAATCACAAAGACCGATTGTACTAAATCAGTGCTTGAGAATGTATTAAATAGTATAAATTTTATAATTTTATATTTTTTTAAAACGATGATACCTGATTGCTTGTTATGTAAAAAGGACAGTCGTGTATAACATCTTTGAACTAAAATTTACGTACGTTTATCACGTCAAAATAATTTAAATTTAAGTCTAAATAATATTATAAAAAAAAAAAATAATAAAAGATAAAAAAATATAATATAATATATATAATTAAACATATTTAGTTAACAATATTATATACAATACTTGTATTTATTTGTTATTAATATTTTGCATTTTTCATATGATATTTAAAAAAAATTTTAATGTAAATATATTTACATTAGCCTAAAGTACAGCATAATCTGATACGTTTTCGATAAAATAGAATTTGGCGAATTGACATTATAATATTGAACAAAATTTATTAGAGCTGAAGGTATATCGATATGGCTTTGTGGGCTTATATTATAGTATTCAAATTTTTTTTGCTTTTAAGGAATTCAAAAACGGTATCTTCGTTGAATGAGCACTGACTATTCATGCGATGAAAACTATACATCCGTTAGAAACACATGTATCATACGAATCCGTTCACACAAATAATAATCAACTGTTCGTGTATCAGTGTATCAAGGAGTGTTCATTCAAACAATAATATTTAAATCTAACACTACAAATAAACCAATTGGAGCACAATTTGTACAAACAACACTCTCCCACTCAACTATATTCAAATAACTCAAAAATATAATATTATTTTAAATAGGTAGAAAATAAATTTTATTAGATTTAATTTTTAAAATTCGCCCAGACCCAGAAAGCGGATATTGGTACATCGCCCTTCCCACAGGTCTCAGACAGAATAGTATACTATTGTTATTATTATTTTAAATTTAAGATTAAAGACAAACTATCACATTCGACCGTAAATTCTGAGAAAAGTTCAATATAATAATCGGAATGCCAACTCTGCGAGCGTGGTAAAAGCATTACCATTTCAAAAGTATTTTAAAAAAGAAACTTTGAAGGTAAACTTTTAATTTATTTAACTTACTATATACTATTACGTATAGAAATGTAAACAAACAAAAAAATAACGAATATAAATATTCTAAATATTAATAGTTTTAACCACAGCAACAAATTATAAGGATGAATAGATATATGTTAAAAAAAAACGTATTCTTCAAACGTGGGCATCCCATTTTATACTAACTATGAAAAATAAAATCTAATGACAATCGATTTTCAAATCAACAATATCCCCTGTAACTTTATATTGGTAACTGACAATACGCATCCATAGGATGAAAGGACAGACGGACACAACAGGGATATTAGGTAACTTATGTTTAGAAACCTAAAAATGTAATAAAATAGGTTACCGTGACAACTGTATTTATTATTTTGTTTTTTTCACTGCATTTATAAGATATTTTCGTTATAAAAGGAAGCTTTCATTTACGCTTAAGAAAAACATTATGAAAATCGAAAAATGACTACTTTAAACTAAAACTAACTTTATAACAAAAAAGTTCTTTACTCAAAAATTCTTGCCCCACTCCTTCTATCTAAAAATATATGCACAGACTAAAAAGAAACATTATTATAAAACTAATACAATCATTGGTTCACATATATTCTAATAGGAATTTTTTGAAATAAATATATAATGTAATAAATAAGGATGTTATTTATAAATTTATGCTAGCTATTACATATTTTTTTTTTATAATTGTGTAAAGTCAAATATTAATTAATAAATGATTTATATTAAATATTAATTTTTTATTCTCCAAAAAAATAAATAAAAGTTAATATATAAATATTTAAACCTATACCTAAAATAATTTGTAATTCTTTATGTTTTAAATTTAGTATTTAATGTTCAGGGTATTTATTTATTTTTCTATTTCCTTTTTAATAGATAAAATGAATAGTTAAGTTAAAAAGTTAACAATAATACTAACTAATTGCTGCCTATTCTTGGTAATTAGAACATAATGGTCATACATAATTAGTGGTTGAAATATTTTATTTGCATGGTACAATAGTTTTTCATATATTATTATCCAGAAAAAATACAATTTTTCTATTAAAAATGTCATGAAAACAAAATCAAATTGTATAAAAAAATAAAATTAATATAACAAAAATCAATTGAACATCGGAACCTACGTCGACACTTGAGCTGAATTTATAATAAACCGTCTTAAAATCATCGATTATACACACAACAATCACTCAACGAGAGAATTACACCGGATCTAGTAATATAAGGTTCCAATGTGTCTTTTCAAATTGTTCAAAGGACCATTTCGAAGGTCTCTGATAATAATTTATTATTTTTCTATTGTCAAATATATTATACATGTTCGTGAACATTGCGTAGTTTATAATGTAATATTGACAATATGGTTTTACATAATATCATGGTTCAATTTTTATTTCACAATTTGAATTGCTAAAAATGAAATCTTTTATTTAAATTATTGAAAAATCCATCCAATATTTTTGTATTGGTAGGTACTTCAAAAAAATAAATACTGAAAATCCACTATATATAATATTATAGTTATTTTCAAATATTAATATAACAAATGATACGTGATCCAAATTTAAAGCACCCAACAAAACCATAATATTAATATTAAAATTCTCAAATAAATAGCATTATACTTACAAATATAAATCATATAAATAAGTGTGAACACGTTTACGTAGCTAAGTGATAGACACAAATTAATACTAAATTATAGTTATAATAAATCATTAAGTATTTACTTATTAGAAGGTTTTTATAATTAAAATTTTTGTTTGATACAACCTTAATATAATAATATTTTGAAACACCGAATTTCAGTGGATAAAAACTTTCAATAATATTTATTATTTTGGTGTTCAGTTAAAATTTTATCTATTGATTTATATAAATGATATAGTACCAAGTGTAATAATTTTAATACATGCAATTATTCTTAATTTTATTACTATTTTAATAACGAACTTGAATTAAAAACAAAAACATGCGTTCATCTAATGTACGAATCTACAAAAAGTAACCGACTTTGAAATAAATTACTTGAAATGTAGGTATCCAAATACGAGGTGTATAGCAATTAAATAACAAGAAGTTTTCATTTTGATAATTTATTAATTTATTTAAACAAATGTATGCACCTATACCTTTACAGTAGGTACTCTTCCCCGAGTGGGATGCACTAGTTCTAGCATTCATCCCTTTTATAGAAGTACCTCAAGAAGTCATTAGAATTCAGGATCTCCAATACCGTCCGCGCACATTGTTGGTTGTCTTCCAAATCTTCATAGCAGTGTCCATTCATTGGTTTCTTCAACTTTGGATATAACCAGAAGTCCAGTGTGTAGCCGGATCAGGTCTGTATGTGGGATGAAGGATTTAATAATTTTCGGTTAATTCAGATCATCTGAACATCTGGCGAATTGCTCCTTTATTAATGCCGAATTCAGCCAAAAACATTCGGATACTTAGGAGTCGATTAGCTCACACTCTCACTCACATACTCAAACGCTCGATTTTTTTGCCTAGTGCGCACGATTTGAGTGACGCCTGACCTCACGCCGGCTTATGCCGATACACGACCAATAGTAAAACTTAGCTCATTCGAACACACGAGTTTTTGTAAGACACTTACTCCTAAACACGTATATTGGTTTTTGAATGATTACAGCCTGTTTTTTTCGCCGGATTTAAAAATAAAATGTAACTCGTTTTGCTCTTTATTCGCATATCACACATTTTCCGACGTCATGAACTACACACTTCACTTTGAACATTCGTACAGCAATACAATAATGGTCGGCTTTCCATCTTACTTGCTAGACTATTGTATAATCTCGTGAACTTATTACGATTAGCTTATTTTGATGGCATTAGTGTGACTACTTGGGACGCTAAACACAAATTCGCGTTTTTAATTGCACACCTAGTATTGTAATATATACCTATACCTACGCTTATATACCTATATAATCATATTACTTACTCACAATGCTTTTATAAAACAACTGTTACATGAAATAAACAAATATCTTTTCCACATTTCGATTATAACTCTCCTCTACCCGATTTTTTATTTCGTTTTATTACAGTATAATATAGAAATCTTACCTAAAATAACAACATTTTGTAAAAATTAAAATTATAAACAATCTTTTACGGTACAAATTAAAAATGAATATTTACACCTATATGGCATATTTGTACACCACAGAATTATTGTGATCTTATTATCTGTGCATAATATTATACTAAAAGAATAGCTTAAATTATAGTTTTTTTTTAAACTAGTTTTAAAGACATTTCAAGATCAATAGACGAAGTACAATATAAAAAAAAAATCGGTCTATGTAAAAATTGGTTTTCCAAAAATTCGATTTAGAACAATTTCATTCTTGGGTAACTACTTTTCTAGTGACTGGTATTAACAAAACACATGAATTCTAAACGATTTTTTCGAATTTTTTATACCTATGAGCTATATGAGTAAATCTATTGGTAGTAATATATTATATCTAAATGTAATTATAATAGGCATTATCACATTTGTCACGTATAGGTCAGAATTTCTTGTATAAAACGTCAAGCCAGTCCATCTAATATGTACATCGCTATAATTATATATACGTTGCTAGAATATATTTGATATAATAATTTAATACGAATTTCTCGTGTCCCTATTGTTATCAGACGCAATATTGTTTTGACATGGCCTCTGCATGTTAAATGCAAAGGGATGCTATAATGTTATATTTTATATTAGTGGACGACCCTCAAGGCTCATATTGTATTCTCTTTGACATACACATATGCAGCAATTTAACCTTTACGATATGACCATTGCCCAACTGTATTACATCTGTATTGAATGGGAATATGCTAATGATAATGTTATTTCGTAGGCATTTAAAAAGTTCAAATAGTAATTTCTTTATTTGTAAAGTAAGTACACAGATATTCTTATAGTTTCTAAGCCTAAAAATTAAAATGTTGTTTTGTTTAAAATGTACTAATTTTAGATAATTGTAAAACGTTAAATTTATTTTCAAAATAATATTAATAAATATAACTATGTCAAGAAATATAAGGTGCACTTATGGTTGTCTCTTATTGTTATGATCAATGATTTTTTCCAGTAGGTAGTTTTTGGTTCTAAATAAAATATATATTATGTTCTAAATGCGACCTATTTTTTTTTTTTAAACATTTAATACGGGACAACCCCAAAATCATTTAAGATTAATTATTTTAATATGGGAATTACTAATGAAAGAAAAATGTATTTTGTTATGTTTAGAAAGCAGCGGAAACTTGGAGCATTTATGACAGCGATTAAAAAAATGAATATACAATTATATTTACATATATCACACTTTTGTTTACTAATGGGCTTCGATGATATGGGAGTTATATTGTTTGTATTTTTATACTTGTAGTCAATGCGATCTTTGAAACCAATTACTTTTGTGTTTTTGTATTATATTTTCTATTGTGAACTTCTAGTTGGTCTGACCCTTTGATAATCTCTTGTATCTTTAGTTGCTATAGTACAAACGTGATAAATTGTCAAGTATTGGTATTGTGGTTAGTAATGGGCTTCTTTTGAACAATAATCGTGTAAGATGATCTAAGGCGTGCAAACCAATATAAAATAGTAAAAAGTCTGATAAATAGTTTACTGCAAGAGTTTTGATAGTAGTCACCTTTTCCGAAAATACGTTAATGAAAGTAGATTTTTCCGCTGGAGATTCCTGCCTCAGAGAATAAATAGAAGTATTCTATCCACGTTTGTAGTGGCCAAAAATCGTTGGTATCCATAACGATTTGTGAGAGGTTACAAACAATTATATCAATCGCCACGGCGAGATTAACGGTCTTTGCTACTTTGAGTGCAAAACTAGACAGACATGATAATGAAAATTGAAAGCACTTAATATTCCCAATTGCATTATTGTCATCAAATAAAAAGCGTCTGGAAAACATCGCCAATTCGTTATATTTCCTTAAAATTTCGGTAGTTGGATTTACATACATATTCGACACCATAGAGGCCATTGAAACAACGGATTTCACTGACGATGGTGGAACCCCCTCAAAATTTATTTCGTACCATAAAGTTTCCATCTTGTCATTCACAAACAAGTCGACTGATTTGAATTCATTTACTCGACCTAATTCAACAAGAATACGAACAAATATTGTTGATATCGAAATTGTTTAATAAAATTATTCAACTAGTGTACACGAATTTTCAGCGACGATCTATAATCTTTGTTTCCATTGCAACGGCGTGCATATAATCGATCGCTTTGTCCGGCTTTTTTAAATAATAAATATTGACCTAAAAAAGTTTAATAATTATAAATTATAATATTATGTGCAGGTTATTGGTAAAAATATATGGAATATTTTTATACCCATAATAAAATAGAAGTTTTCTTAACTTAAATAACTGTTAATATAATAATATAAAAATGTACTATTATAATCCAAGATATATTTATATTTATTATATTATTATATAGGTATATATTAATATATTATTATTATTAACAGTAATTGTAATTATAATATATAATATGTACATATGCATATGTGTGTGTATATATATGTAACTATATTATATACCAATGCAGTCTAAATTGGCATCGTAAATCGCGCAACATCATAACCTGGTAATAAAATAATATGAAATGTATATTGTAGTGGTCAGTCTCACTCGAGAAAAGGTACCTGCAAGAGACCTGTGAGAGCGACGAGTTGTATGTGCATCATTGTATTTTATGCTGCGATTTTACTAAAGTATTTTATACTTACCAAGTTTAACTTCGTTTTTAACTTATTTTCGGTAGCATATGAACTTTCGGGAGTGTGTTCGTTTTTAATATTTACTTTCATACTTGTCAGTCATTATTTACCTAAAGGCGTATTCTTGTTAAAATAACTTGAGCTAATCATAATAATCTGTTCATATAGGACTTAGTTTAACTTTGTTATTGTTGAAAGTTCTACAAGTTCTATGTTGACCTTCAGGAGACCAGATCCTTCGCCAAGACGTAGGTCATAGTGTGGCAATGAAAGGGTTAATGGAATATGGAAGTTAATTAAGAACAGGATGGAAGAAAAATCAATTTTATTTTTCAGAATGTAGAAAGAAAGTATAAATTAGCAACATTCCTACGGTTGGATAATGTATCGAGAGAGAGAAAAAATTATGAATAGAAGTAAAGTCGTGTGGTGGGTAAGAAATTGTATGTGTCTAAAAAACTTTCTCCGAACACTTTGAAATAAGAGACTAGCAGAAAAAGTGGACGGGTCCTATAACACTATACCATATTCATGAATAGGACGAAGAAGAGCACAGTATAGTACTTTGAACGGAGCTCCCAGTTTTAATTTTCAAGTAGTGTATTAAATAAATTCTAGGATTTTGAGAAACTTACAACTAATCCGAAGAGTATGTGATTGAGATAAATTTTATACGTGAGGAAAATCCTAAATCACGAACTGAATTACATGTAGAAGCTAATGAAAGATTGTTGATATAAGCATGTGATATATCGTCCACGTGAGCAGGCTGCATTTAGATATATTTAAGAAGGACCAAGGGATTCATTCCATTTAATTAAACAATTAAGATCTTCTTGGAGCATAATACAATCGGCGATGGAATAAATACGTAGGAAACACTTAATGTAATTTGAAAAAATGAATAATTTCGTATGTGAACATTTGAAGTAAGTTCGACGGCTAAATTCTGATTCCACCATCATATTCAGAACCCAAAACTTCATCTTATTTTATTTAGTGAGGTCCGGGTAAAGAGAAATAGTTTTGAATCAAAAATTAAAGCTTTAAATAAATATTTAAATCAAATAAATACCGTACAAAACCAAATTTAAAAACAACCAGGCCTTTGTGTAAATATATTCTTATGTAATTCTTCTCTCCGGGAATGACTTACTTAATGGAATTTCTTATTTACTATCACTGATTTTAAGTATAAGCACAATAATAAAAACGTTACTTAAAACTGGCGTGAATTATCCGAACAACACTTTAAAGATCGACAGGCTTCAACGAGTCACATACTTATTACTTATTTCTATAATATACGTGTGTGTGCGATCAAGAGCCTTCGGAAGTACCTTATACTTTAGTATAAAAAATTGAAAATGTCTATTCCCCTATTTTAATACTTTTGAAAAGTCAATAACCAGACAATAACGTTCATAAATAGAGATAAAAACACATTTTACTTCTATTCAAGCGGAAGAAAAGCATATAGAAAAATATACGTTTTGTAAACTTTTCCCCCCATTCAACGATTACGTAGAGATTATTACTCTCACGGTATCGTGACGCTACCGTTTCCATGACCTGTCAACGATGCTTTAGCCGAGTGGATTGTTTGTAAAACGGTAATGGGTCAAGTTTCAGTTTTAGTATTTTTTCCTATATTATATAGGAAAAAAATAAGTCATGTTTAATAAAAAAAAATTGATTTATAATAAGTATAGTCATTTTATAAATATAATTTATATCGTTAAAGAGGTAATTTTTTAAGTTATAAACAAAAAAAATAATAATAATAATTACGTAGAAAATTAGGAAAAAATTCGTTCGTTACAAACTATTTTGCAGTTATTTTCTTGTGATTTCAACAAACTTGGAATTGTCACAAAGTTAATTTTAGTACTACATTAACGTCATATATTTTTCAATATTTTTCTTTTTATACATTTTTTGATAATTACGTATAGCGTTTGTAATATGTACCTACTTATATTATACCAAGCTTCAAAAAAGTTTTATTGACAAAAACTATTTATCATGGGTTTCAAACTCAATAAATCAACTGGCTTTTTTTTAATCCATGGTAAATGATTATATTCCTAGATCTTCTGTTCCATAGGTACTGTTATCTTTAAATTAATAAGACCTGTGATGAGGGGGGTAGATTTATAGAAATGAATAAATTTTAAATTAAAATTTTCTAAAATTGTAACTTCCAAAATCCTGACGAAAATATATCTATTATAAAGAAAATATTATGCAAAGTTATTATTATTAGAGAAAAAAACAAAGAAATTAGTAATGTGACCACGACCGTGGTGAAATTTATGGTATTTTAATTTTCCAATTTATAATAATAAATTATCGGTATTTTTGGTAGTTCTAAATATTATATATCAACTAAATATCAGTCAATATAACTAGTTTATTTGTTTTTTCTAATTTATAATAACTTTGAATGATATTTCATACGTAAAAATAGTTTCTTTAAGATTTTGGAAGCTTTTTAAAAAAATCAAAAATGACTTCAATAAAATATAAATTACAACGTAATTTCCCTAAAAACACTTTTACCAGAAAAAAATAATTACGCCTTCTGCCGAAAAACGTGTATACATATAGGTACATACATAAATGAAAAAAAAAATATACATTTAAAACCAATACATTAAGCGCTACAATCAGAATCTAAGAATAAATAAATCTTACTTGCATCAAAAAAAGTATGCACCGTTTGCATATTGCCATTGTAACTATTTCTAAAATATTTTCAGAACACTGTTCTGGTTGAAGGAATTGAGTAGAAGTTATTTGGTAAAGAGTTTCTGAAAGAAAATGTAATCTTTAAAGAGGTAATGTTTAAATTTACTTTTCAATTATTTTTGTCTAATCTATGAATTCCGTAACCATACCTATTTAACTGAATAATAGGTAAACGATGTACAAAAAAGGTCAACATAAACAACAGATATACGCAAACGATGTAAGGCCTTCTCTATGCATTCTATAATTGATTTATCTCCAAAATAATATATTTATATACCGTTTCATTCGCAAACATTATTTTTTAAAAATTAAAATTGATGCACTCATTGCCACGTTTTGATGGAATTAAAATCGTCTGTATGAGTGAAAATAATTAAATTTTCGTTGTGGTAAAATAGATTTCTGTACGTGGATACGTTTAATGGGTCCCCCCCCTCCAATACTTTTGATACGGGTTACTAACACTAATGATCACTATAACTCATACAAGTACAAAGTGTATAGAAAGAGGAGGGGAGGTTACAGAATTTTGAATTTTTTTTTTAAAGAATCCTACAACTATTTTAATTGTATGACCTGACTCTATAAATGGCTCACTTGTTCTCCTCTATAATATTCAAAACGAGTTGGTCATAATTCATGAAGGAGTAAGAATTATTGTTTCTTCCAATTCGCTGACTCCGCAAATATCCTAAGGTAATAAATTATTTACCATCGTTTCATTTAAATGTGCGAAATCTCAGAAAAAATGTAATTTAATTCGATTATAAGAGGTTAAAACGTTCGACACGTAATTTACGGTTCAACGATCTTATGTCTGGTTACGGAAAATTGGCGAGGAAAGTTTTAATTCTAAGAATTGTAATGAACTCTTATATTATTATAGAACTCTATTATTGTATTTTTTTTTACATATACCGCATGGAATCAGATGGTGCAAAGCATAGAATCATGCTGTAAAGAGAATGGAATCATATGGTAAGTGCGTGAGAAATAAGTTTTCCTCTTCGTGACCCTATGTTTTGATCAAATCGTTTTAAAACTTATATAGGAAGGGAATTAAAAGAACCATTTAGAATCTGATCGTTACTATTTTTATAGCTGTAGGATTCATTTAGACATTTTAATCGACGTTTAAAAGCGAATAAATTAACGACAATTATGTGGCAAGGTTTGTATTTTCCCTCTCCGATTTCTGGACAAACCATTTAAGATACGAAGTTTCAACAAAAGTTAGAAAAGTCTTGAAAAATATTTTGAAACGAATTAATAAAAAGTGAGAAAAATACATTCATTGTTGAAGAACATGTCATGTGTAACAAATGTATAAAATATAGAATTATGTAAGAGTTCATTATAAACCTTATAACTAAAACTTCTCTTGCCAATTTTCCATTACCAGACCAGAATCGTTGAACTGTAAATTACGTGCCAAAAGAAACCTTTTATAATCGACCTAAGTTATATTTTTCCAGAGATATCGCACATTTTAAATAAATTTTGTACAAAAAATTGCCCACCCTAGCATATTTACGGCGAGTTGGTGAATTCTGGCAAATAATGAATTATGCTCCCCGAATTATTATGCCTATACGTTTTTAAACTTATTGAGGAGATCAAAATTACGTTTTAGAGTCTGGCCATATTATTAAGATAGCTATAAAATTCTTATAAAAATAATAAAAATAAAAATAGTTAAAGTCTTTTGAATCCAGTATAATCTTTGTGCGTGTGTGAATCGTATGTGTTCACTAACCTTGTATGTCGGCAATATATTTCTTAACCACGAAAAAGGCGTATTTCTTAGGCTTTTATCAAAAATTAAACAATCAAAGAATGTCCTCTTAATGTACTAACTAGATGCAATTTTCTACGGAAAAATAGTCCAGCGTGTAATGAATGAATCCCTTTATCTTAAAAAAATAGGAATACTGACATAAAATATAAACAACAAAAACACCCCAAATTTTAACGTTTCGCTCATAATTTAATAATTTTATAAAATTTTAAGAAAATTTGCGAGTTCAAAGTCAAAAAATTCTAACTGAGTATTTTCAATTTTGTTAGGAGAGCATATTTCATTTATAATATCGACAATTTCATATCGATACTCAATATTTTTTTGATTCTCTTTAACGGATTCAATAATGATTATGCAAACTGGTTTATTCCAATTCTTTTCAAATAATGTACAAAATTTAAAATTAAATAAAAATATATTTTTGAGAGATGATGATTTCAAACTTTATGGTTATTAAATCTGCGAAATAAACATTTAAAATCACTCACAAACAATTTATTTTGTGTATTTCAATAGCTAATGAGTCACTATTATACGACTTATAGATACTGATAAGTGATAGGCATACTTTTCAGAGACACATTGAACATATATCTATATATATATATATATATATGTGTGTGTGTGTGTAGACATTCTTGATAAATGAGGAATTTTAAAATTTGAGTTCAATATTTTGATAACTGTTACATACTAAAGATATATCCAATATAATTATTTAAGTATTATTAGAAAATTTTGTCAAAATTATCGATATTTTTAAAATATTAACCACAAAATTACATATTATGTTCTCTAATAATTGTTAAATTTCTAACGATATTTCGATTGATTATAATTATTTAAATAATTATAAATTGTTTTAGTAGAAATGCATTGTATTTATTTTTATACTTTCTAGGTCAACAAAAAAGTTTTTTATTGGGTGGAAGCAAATGTTGCGTGAATCCCGATAAGGTAAATGTATTATGTTGTTATAATAATAATATATTACATGAGCATATACAGGACTTCCGTTATTAGCCAAAAACTCGCGAGTTGTACATCCTGCATTAGCCTTTGAATGTTATCGCCAGACAGAATAATATAATTGTACGATTACAGAACTCTGTGGCGTTTTGAAAATTGTTTGGGCAGCCCACATTTTCAGTATAATTTATTTAAATTAAATTAACTTTTTTTTTTATATAAAAATAAACTTTTTACATTTAACAAATACGCATAGTTTAAGTTTTGAGTTAAGTAATTAAAAGTTACTGTAAACTAAAATATTAGCAGCTTGTCCGCAAAAATATATTATATTTAAATACAGACAGTACAGTGAATCTAAGGAAACAAAATAGTAAATGGAACTTTTTTACAATATCAGTGTACCTAAGTTAATATAAACTATACTCATAAACTATACATTTTTCGTTGAAAACTCACAAAAAACTTTCTTTTTGTTATTGATAATTTATTTTGACGAAACTGTACATCGCAAATAAAATACCTAGTATAAAAAACTAATAAATTATCGTTTTGTATCTTCATATGTATAATTAATTTAAAGAACACTTTTAATGTTTTACTACATTCTATAATCCTTAGAAAATGTTTGAATTTCTCAATATTATTTATGATTAAAATGATTTTTATAACATCATTATTGATTTGAAATATGTGATTTCTGAGTTATGTCGAGTGTCAGTTTGATGAATATTTATATATTTATATTACTGATGTCGTATGCGCCGGTTTCTAGTTCGGACGCGTACGGCAACACAAAATATATAAAAGAGCACGAGACTCTTAATCTCGGGGTCGTGGGTTCGAGCCCCACGTTGGGCGCCAACTTTGTCGTATGCGCCGGTTTCTAGTTCGGACGCGTACGGCAACACAAAATATATAAAATGTACTTTTAATCACAGCACGCAGTTTTCTTTGCTCGACGATGAAGTCTTTGTAAAAACACACTACTTTTATTTTTGCTCTTCGACTTTGATCACGCCTGGTGAAGGATCAGGTCATACAGCCGCGAGAAATACTCTTTGAGAGCCTT
>JAIPRL010001943.1:0-69638 GCA_025469235.1 Pemphigus obesinymphae
ACATTAATTTTACAAAATCTTGGGTTACAAAAACCCAACTAGTATAGGACCAAAAAAAATCCGGGACCCAACTAGTGTAATACCAAAAAAAATCCGGGACCCAACTAGTGTAGCACCTAAAATAATCCAGGACCCAACTAGTACACTACCTGTGATTACCCCCTGCAGGTGTTCGGGACCCAACTAGGATGCTCCGAAGTATTGCAGTCCACACGATTATTAGACATTTGTGTGAATATTCAAATACAGACTACCAATGTTTTGTTATGTTACGTGTTATTCATTTAACGGAATGATTAAATGTTATAGGTTAAGCCAATGATAACTAATTGGTAACACGTAAATTAAATGAACACGTTAATAGACCATATATTATACGTATAGTTGAGTGAAAAAGGTCAAACGAAATTAACATTTTTAACTATAGTCATGGCCCACCTTTGAATTCCTCTACCCGCATTCGACGGATGATATTTTTTTTCGTAGACGAATTTTTTTTTTTTTTTTTTTGGGGGGGGGAGGGGTTGGGGGAGGTGTAAACCCCACGAAACTCCGTACTGCGAGCACGTGGTCTAGCTATACCTACACGTTATATAAGAATGGGGAAAAAAAAAAATATTTACATCGATATTCAGTATTAACTGTACCTATGTGCATCTAAAATCATTATAATGTCACGCAGACGATTCGTAAGTATAAAATATATAATATAAGGAAAAAAAAAATAAAAAACGTTTACGAAACACGCGGCGTTTGAACGCGTGGGCGCCCGAGTCCGTGCATAACTTTCTACCGTCGTAAAACGCCGCACGTATTTAATATACCTATAAGCGATGTACGCGAAAACGACGTATTTATATATTATGTATACGTACAAAATACGAACATACGCTATATATATATAATATAATATTATAAACTTTCATTATTCGCGCGTGCGACGTAGACGGTGAACCGTAGTTCCTGAGTGGACAAAACATTTTTTTTTTTTTAAAACACCGTACAATATAATATAATAGGTATATATATATATATATATATGTTATAAGTAAAGTTATATTTCCCACGAAAAAAAAAAAACAGTATTTTATTTTAAACATACATTATTACACTTAAGGAGTATATATAGTTAGAGAATAAAACGTAAAAAAGCGTTATAATTCGATTTCGTTTCGTCTTTATTTTTTGTCCATTTCTTGTGAACCAAATATCATTGGTAAAATTAACGATATGCAATAATCAAATTTTAACAAACGAATATTTGTTGAAATAATACAATTTTTACTATCTCAATGTATATATTCTTAAATTAATAAAAAATATGTTTACTATAGGTAACAAATTCATTTTGTAAATTTCACAAAATATATAAATTATAATTTAATAAAAACAATTTGTAAAATTAATACAGGTTTTTATATAATAATAAAATATGTTATTAAATTGAAAAAATATTCAGTTTAAATTGACTATTTTTATTAACAAATGGGTATTTGTCCTACAAAGAAGAAAGAAAGAAATGAACACAAAATATTTGTTACCTAATTCAAATAAATTTGTATTCAATTGGACAATTTTAACCAAGACAGTGATAAAAGATACTTTTAAATCAATAATATGTTTTGTTATTTTAACAAATACCTATTTTATTTCTAAATCAACAAACATTTTATTGCACATGCATTAAAAATCATATTATTAAATTAATCCATATTTTTATTGAAATCACAGATATTTTCGGTTCAATGTGCGTATATGTATAGACGTATAGTATATACTCAACAAAATTATTTAGCCATCAGTTAAAAATTCATAGCAATGTAAATAAATCGATTAAATTCACCATTTTACATTGTATTATACATAAAGCTTGAAATGATAAAATCTATATTGACATAACTCGGTCTGGAAAAATCCTATTATGATATATTGCATTAGGAAAATTTAGACACAAATTTTCAAAAATGGCCAACAAATTCTAACGGATGATTCCACCTTTCACTGAAAAAAAAAACGAAACGTATTATGTAACTTATTATCTTGTCTGTATAATAATATATAAAATAGATATCCATATACCATGGATAAAAAATTAACGTTTTGATTAACCAGGTTGCCAGGTTTATGGTTTAACTTTGACAGCAATTTTGTCAGTGAACGCTTAAAAAAAGCGTGAGAATAAACTTAGCTTAAAATGGTTAATTTTATCGTTTACTTTGTGCATCATTGTCTATTATACCATATGTAGGACAGTACTTACTTATAGGGCGTGGAGTGATCCGGGTAATATCACACCCCTAAATCATTTTTTTAGATTCCATAGTAAAAATATATTGATTTTAAAATTATGTCTTAGATTCTAAGCGTAGCGAGAAATGTATTTATTTATTTATTTATTTATTTATTATGTATGGATACACTGGATACACTTTTGTGGGCAGAAGGAGTAAAGTAAGAATATTCTGGTATGGAGCTAGATTTAGATAGGAAGTTTGTTTTAGTTGGTACCTAGTTTATAAAGGTTATGTTTTGGTTTTCTAAGTAGTTTTCAATGCAACGAAAAACCTTTTATAACAGAATAACAAATATGATAGTTATGGTTACTGACTATATACATAGTATATAATATATATATATATAGGTATAGGTTAATATTTGTCTGCATTTATATACGTTTTTAGGTAGACAGAGTTAAGTAGGAATTTTTGAATAAGGTAGTTATTTAAAATTACTAGACATTTTAAGTAAGTCATTTTTCGAATAATGTTCTTAAGTGTAAGGGAAAACTACAAAAAAAATTATAATAATTATAAATTGCGAAATTGAAATGCCAGAAACTGGATATTTTCGACAATTATCTTGACGTATATTGACGTCGTACAAATGAAAAACTTTTTAGTAATTTTTATAAAATTTCTGTTTGATATAATTTATTGTGCGTTGTATATACTTTTTTGGGTAAAAACAGTTAAATATAATTTTTGGATATCCATAATTTGAATAGGAAATTTGTTGTGGTTGGTATTTTAAAAAAGCTATTTTCAATTTTACAGTAGTTTTTAAGCGTATAGAAAAATTGACGGAAATAATGAAACATAATAATAAATTAGAAAATAATACTACACCGAGCTTCACTCAGAATAATTAATTTCACACTTTTTTTAAAACCTTCTTAAACCGTAACCGTATTCGTAATCAGTGTGTTATCACTAATAAATCTTGTGTTATATATTTTGTAATTGTATAACCGTTTCTTTAATTTTCACGTTGAAAAAGTGTTGAATGAAATAGTTTGAAAATATCGAAGAATGGAGATATTAAGATACTGTTTTGTAATACAATATACTTATTGATAAAATAAAGAATTTGAAAATGAAAAATTATGAACACCAAAACTATAAGATATAGATATGTTAATAGATATAGGTTGATAGCTAGTTATTCTATGACTTGCTAAGTAATTTTTTTCAGAAATACAGTATTTACTAGGGTTTAAATATTATACAGGTTGCGTCTATTGTTATCACTAAATTAAAATGGATACCGCCGCATTCCATGACACGATATTATCATTATTATCATCATGGTATAAAATGTAAATTATATTCATGATATCATAGTATTTCATAATATTATTTTATATATGATAGACATTTTTGGGAAATATTGTTAGTTAGGAATCATCTGACTACGGTGGTAATTAGTCTTCGTTTTTTAAAAGATAGTCTTTACTACTACATTTTTTTCGGTTCAACTAGTGGATAAAGTGAGTAATCCGGGAACTAGTTGATTAGATTTACATATAAAAATAATATGGAAATTCAGTGATTTTAAATATATTTACTGTAAAATATTAATTCTGTTATGTATACCTACTACCTATTCAGTAAATTATCCGGTCGCACTTATAGCTATTATAGCTATTATCGGATTTAAAAGTATCCGGTAAATATTGTAGATAACTCAATAGAAGTTCGTACAAATTTAATTACGAAATTAAATTGAAATTAATTTTAGTACAATCATAATTATTTAAATATACCTTGTGTCTCTTGATAGTCGATAAATCAACTATTGGGTTCTATTAAAGAATATTTAATAATGAAAGTTATTACCTACTATTAAAGTTATTACCTACCTACAATAAAATCTTGTACAAATTGTTTTCCGATTCGAATCTTGAGTCATTATTACGATTTCTTAAGACAACGTCTGTCACGTAACTTTACAAATTGAAATACACTATACATATATAATTTTAATTTAATTTTGATAATTACCTACAATAAATAAACACTATACGTTTATGTATAATTTATTATAGTTCATATAATAAGTAATAGACTACTATAATATAGTATAGTAGTGGACCATATTGTGTACTTATAAATGTAAAATGGTTATAGGTACTATTCGTATTATTTATAAGTAGGTTAGTAGGTACCTACCTACTAAAATTATATAATTTAAACTTCAAAATAATTTTATGTTGGCGTTAGGTATTCATAATACATAATAGTAATATAGTTGTGATAAATATAAAATGACAATAACGTTTTAAAAACCACAACTTCCAATAAAAAAATAATAACATTGAAGTTATGTTTTGTACAGATTTTTTCTTATTTAAATAAAATACAAACAATACAGATCTAGTAATTTATTGATCACAAATCATATTTTATTGTTTTTAAGTTTTTTTTTTGTTAAATGAACTATTATATTTTGTTAATATAAAATAAAAGGTAATTTTGATGTAGGTACACAACTGAAAATATAAGTACTAATAAAGATAAAAAAAAAATCAACTTAACTTTTGGTTTAACTGTGTTAACTAAAATCTGGTTTTAACTTTCACTAGTTAAGTTATTGGTACATTAACTCTTAACTTGTAACTAGTTAAAAAACTGTTCTTATAAGCTTAACTGTATCTAGTTAATTATTTCATTAACTTTGCCAATCCTTGAGCAATATACAGCAGTTCGTTAAGGTCCGTAATTCTTTCTCGGTACTAAATAACGTTCCTTCCGGTGTTCCCCATGGTGGTAATTTAAGTCCACTTCTTTTTATTCTGTTCGTTAATTTAATTAGAAACTATGTCACTCATGCTGATGATATAAAAATTTATTCAGAAATTAACACTCCTGTAATAACTGTATTACTCTCCGATCCGAATTAGTTTTTTTCCACAAATGGGGTAATCGTCTTGGTTTATGGTTGAATTATGATAAATGGCATATTAGAACTTTTGCCAAACGTCAAAATCCTAGCCATCACAATTATTCGCTCAATGTTACTTCTTTTAATCGTGTTTTCCTTTATAAATATCTTGATATTCATCTCACTCCTACCTTAAACTACGACCATCATATTGATATTACTATTAATAATAATATTAAATATTTGGAAGGCTCTTAAAGTTTTGGGTTTTATAAAGCGTAATACTATTTTAATTTTATTCCCAAACTGTTTCCGGGCACTTTATTTTACTTCAGTTCGTTCCATTTTAGAGTTTAGTGTGGTGGTTTGGAACCCTTACTTAGCCAAAGACCATCTACGAATTGAACGCGTCCAAAAAAAATTTCTCGTTTATGTCATCATATATATACATTTTTATTTTAAGTATATGTTTTGATTTTTTAAAAAAAAAATTATAATCTCGCCATCTTACTCTATAGTTGGGGTAAGTTAGCATTATGTAAATATTATGTACAAATAGGTACTTACATTAAATCTGTAACCTATACTACATGTACGCTATAGTATAAAATTCATATTAAAATTTAGAACAATTAAAATTTACTAAATTGTAATAAATAGATATCAACAATTTTTTACAAATTAATACAAATATACTTTTTATTAAAAAAAATGTTTTCAAATATTTACTTCAGAATAATAAAACATTTTAATTGAAAAATAAAAATATATTGACTTTTTATTATATCTGAGAACATATGTATTTTTTATTTTGAAAAAATAGGTAGCTAAGAGAAACATTTTATATTTCAATAATTATCGCCAACTTACCCCTACCAACTTATTCGACATATTAATATCTTATAATAATTATTATTCTAAAATTCACAATAACACTAATATAATCAGTGACACACAAATGCATGCGAATTTCGCTATCCGATATAGATTATTAAATAATTAATGGATAATTATTATTATTACAATTATTTGAAAATTCTTACGGCAGACGGTCGTTGAAAATTATTAAAACGGTCGTTTTGAGAAAAATTATAACACAAAATCACATGTTTATCTCTATAATCTCAAAATTCGAAAATTAAATGTTTATAATCTCCTTGTATATATTAGATTATATATTATATTAGAAAACTAATTTAATCGATAATATGTAATCAGTTAAAACCCATTCGCCAACTTTGTCTCCTTTCCCCTATGATTATTTTCTTAGCTGAGAATTTTTCGTGAGAAAAATGTAGGTATTATTATTTTGTTATCAAATTTATATTCTGAGCAAAATGAAGAATTATTCATAAATTCATTTTAGATTATATAATGCTCTATGTTTTTCATAAATATATATTATAGTAGAGAAGTTTTCTGATCATTTTCGAAAATTTCTATCATAAATAAGTAAATAAATAAAAAAGTATTTACCATAAATGTCTAAATTATTGTTTTTATTTATTTTTTTAGCATATACATAAATTATGTATTTATGTTATTAAATCCGTTCATTGTTTATTCTATCTCTAATTATTATTTTTCATTATTTAAATAATATGTATTATATTATATATACCATTATACAGAAGGATTATCCGCATCGTTGGAGAACAATAATAATTATAATGGATATAATGCATTGCATGAGAAATTTTAAACCGATTGTTAGATTTTATTGTTTAAAACCGTTTTTTTTTTGAAAATAAAACCAGGAATTTAGTGGGCACGCGCGACGATGACGTTTTCAATGTGTATGTATTACCAATATTATTATGTATATTATTATGTGCTCTCGTATATTTACAATAGGTTTATTATACACGGTAATACGACATTTGTCCTTTGCTATTGTGAATGTATTGTTCTGACAATATCATATAATATTAGGTATTACCACTGAGTGCAGCATAGTGCAGATGACAATAATATTATTATATTAATTACTATTTTATAATCAATACCTATAGTGTAGGGTATGTTATGTGCATAATTAACGAAAATCCGGCAATGATGGTTTAATGATAGTCCAAGTCATGGTCGTATGTATAGGTCAAGGACATAACCAAGGGAAGGGCTACATATAGCCCTCTAGAAATATATTTATATTGGCAAGGCATTAGATATCTTATAAATATAATGGTAAACAATTTATTTATGTTTATCAAATAACATAAATAGTAAAATATACACACATTGACTTGTACAATTGCATAATAATTATTTTGTATACAATTGGTAATAAAAATAATTCTTCGTATTTTGTTTTTTCTTCTGTTCATTATAATAATGTGTCATATATATTTTATTGTACAATTAACATTAGGTAGTCAGTTAAAAAAACCCTGCAAGTTAAATCTGAGCTAATAAGAAAAGGGGTAAAACAGTACATTAGGCCACAATATAAAATCTGAAATAATAGTTACCCTTTATATTCCATCCAAAAAAAAAAAAACAATTATGCTAAAAAACAATATTTTTTATAGTATCTGAATAAATTATCGATTTATTTTGGAAGGGATAAAGAACTCGATTGAAAAATGTAAAAACAAAAAGCAGATCAATAGGGAGTAGGAGAACTTATAATACTGTTGAATTTGAAAGCAATGATATATCATATTCTTCGATAAAATCATTCATGAGCAAGTCTTCGGCATACAATATTACATGTGTAATATTAGTAATACTATTAGTATTTATATGACTAATAAAAATACAACGTCAATATACATAACTCCAATGTAGTAAATATTTGGTGTAAATTTAATTTTCTGGCATTTTAATTTTCCAATTTATAAGAACTTTCTGTCTACTTTGGCAGTCACACATAAAATGTTAACTGCAAATACAGTTTTTTCTTGAAACTGAATTCCATTTCTTTTACCACATTTTAAATCGTCCCCGTCCAATCGAGACGTTTGTTCCAAATATGTGTAAAATATGTATCGAGATACAAGGTCGTCCATTGTCTGCATTGTTAAAATATTAGAAGTTTCGACTACTTTATCATCTCGATTATATAGCTTAGTTGCTTTTAGCATGAATAGATTAAATCGACTTTAAATTCTGATCCCAATTTGAATCTCTCTCTGCCGTTTGGATTTTTTTTCTTCGTCTCCACACCGGCGGAGATAACGAGTGTGTCCGATAAAACCGTAGAATATTTTCTTATCATTATAACATTATAACTTTTATTGTTTATTATTTATTATCGGTTTTTTTTTTGTCTGTTTTAAATACGTATTTTTTTACCGTGTACCTATTATTGATCCGAATATTTAATTAAATTGTGCATTGTATAATACACTGAGATGAGTCCGTATTCGATTTATACGATGTTTTTCCGATATTCATAGATTTCCTTCGGGTGACAATGGTTATATTAAAAACTCAAGACGACAAGTCGGACAGAATTTTATTTAACCTATATTATATTTAACGGTAAATGTATTTCAAATCGTTAGACTTCCGTGATATATTTTTTTTTAAATTTAGCTAAATATAATTTATGTATAGTTGATATGTGTGAAACCCGTTACACATAATCAAGAACCGAGCGAAGCGTTGTTCGAGTTTTCATAAAAATCCGAAAGTTATGGGTTCGATAAATTTTTGGATTATCTACCTACTTTGTGAAGGTAGGTGTTGCACTCAAGCCAGTTATAAATAACCTATAATATCACCTATATAGTCGGTAACTATGACTAATTTATTTTAAAGACGCATTAAAATATGTAGTTATTAATCTAATCAGTTATCACTATTATCAGTAATCCCACTTATATATATTTTGTTTTATTATTATTAAAATTTTTAAATTGTCTATTTAAATATGGCACTATATGATTCATCATGGTCATCGAATGATGATGCTGTCGATAAAATTATCTCGGATAGGTATTATAGATATTAATATATTTACCAATAATTCATCGAAATAAACTATTTTTAAAAATTCCATTGACTCTTTTGATGATTATATTATATTCCCTATGAATAATTTATACAAAAGTTGTGAAACTAAATGGTGATTTACAGAATCGTATAATGTTAAAATGAGCCCTTAGTTAATAATTTGTTAAATTTGTTATTATTAATAATACATTTTTTTATACAATTTATTATTAATTTATATGTGCAAAAACTCAAAGTAGAAAATCTGAATACTTTTTACGTGGAGTAGCTATTTAAGTAAAATTAGTATTCCGAAAAAAAATGTAAAACTATTATACAAATTATTTTTTTAACAGTAGGTACCTAAATATTTAATTATAAGTATTTAATAATCAATATACCAGCCCAAGTATTTAATTAATTATCAATACACAAATATTCTAACAACTCTGGTATGGACTTCTAACTTAATAAAATACTTTTGTTATTCAACTGACATACTTACATAAATTAAAATTGTACATAAACTTATATAAATCAATAAAAGTTTGTCAAACAGCAATTATTAATACATATTATATTTTCATAAACATTTATAAATTATAAAAGATTAAACATTATATTTTATTTGTTAATAAGATTAAAATATTAAACATTACAATAGTATTATATAATATAATATATTAATAAATAATATTTCAAATTTTTTTCTAGTTTTATTATTCTTTAGGCATTGGTAAATTTTAAATACAAACTTTAATATTTTTTTAACAGAATGTTAACAATACAAACAAGGAGTGAATAAATTTACTTAATTAAATTTTTTTCTGTAATCACTTAACTTAATAATTAATAACGACCTACAAAAATTGGTTAACTTCACCATCCGTGTATGAATATAGGTACTAATGTATTAAAAACGTGATTCCACCCCTTAATTGCCACAATATTTTTTAGACCTTAGCAAAAATTTATCATTCGTTTCATATAATTTATAACATGTATTAAAATACCTACAATATGTATATGTTCGTATTATATTCGTAAACTGCGAGAATGTGTAAAATACAATTTTAGACGGAATTTGAATTTCGTTCAATCTCGTTTAATTTGCGTAATTTTACTTTTCCCTATTAAAAAAATTCAAGATATCGTTTGAATTTAAACTTAAAAAAAATAAAAAATTTTGGTTATTAAAATCACTAAATTCCTTCAGGATTTTATAACGCCATTGAAATCCAACAGGAAGTACAAAAAAAAGTACAACGGGAGTATAAAAACTCAAAAATATTTATTTTATTTTATTCGAGGGCGTAATGATTTTCCGAGTATTCTTCCGGAGTGAATATCCGGAGGGGGGGGGGAGAGTCACCGAATTTCATGTCATTTTTTTCGACGATAAACATAGTTATACCACAGAATAAAAGAAACAGAATGGTCACTGATATATGATTTTACACAGGCAGCGTAGGACGTCGGCAAAATCAATCGCTATGCTTGCGGACGCGATTTTATCATATTGTTTATGTTGTGCAGTTTATAGCACAAAATAATAGATTTATACCACGATGTTCTGTGCTATCAATGAAGAGTAGTGTCGCAAGACAGTACTGATAGTGTCTATTACGGTATAAACAATGATAACATAGCATTCGAAAACATGGTGACTGATTTTGTGATACGGGCTTAGTGTCCACCACGAACCGAGATTATATATGGACAGCTATCACGGACATGGCCCGAAAGCCCGGTGGTCAGATTGTGCGGTCGGGTTTTTAAAGTGGGAGGGGGGGGGGTGTTGCAGGCTGGAGCGTTCCTAGTAAATCTTTTCGGCACTAAACAAACCAAATTTTTCATGGACAAAAATATTTTTCGGAAATATACTTGAATCGTCCACTCATTATTAGCGGATTGTACATGGCTTTTTAAAACACCACGAAAACTCTCCGTATTAAAACTTGACCGCAAATAGTCGCGGCATCGTTGCCAGTCCAATTTCGGTTCGTAGGGTCCACCCCCTCCCCCCCACGAAGGTTTACCCTTCGGCCCACACCGTATAACGTGTTTTATATGTATATATAATATATTTAATTATTATAATATATTTATAATATAATTTATTACACATATATATGTTTCCGATACAGGAAGACAGCCGGCGTTGACAACGACAACAACACCGAACGAGTAAAAGTATCGGTTTTTGCGCGGTTTACGAATGGACTGAGGCGTATATAATAATATTATATTCAGTGAAAGTGTTTGCATATTATACAGAAAAAATATAAAAATCCCGACACCGGTCGGTGTGTCGTAACCGAAGGCGGCGCCGTATAGTAAAATAGTAATGGTATAATATTATTGTACTTGGAGTAGGGGATTATTTTTTTCGTTTTTTTTTTTTTTTTTTACGTTTTGGGTGGGAGAAGGCGTCGGAGACGTCAGATTTTTCAATGCCGGTCTTCGGGTTGACCTTGGAAAAGAAAGTTTACAACAAATGAAAGTGGTTTTCACTCGTGTGTGTGTGTGTGCGCGCGCGCGTATAACGTTTTCTTATTCTTCCTCTTCTTCTTCTTCTTCTTCTTCTTCTTCTTATTTTTCTTCTTCCACGGTCGTTCTTGTGTTTTTGTCGCCGCATAGCGCCGACGGGGCGGATCGCTCGTCGCTCCGCCGACCGCGTGGTGGGAGTCCGGGTGGCGGTCGCGTCCCCGGCCTGCAGCAGCGGCAAGTTCGACGCCGAACGTGTCAGTCCGCTCCGTCCGCTCGCGCCGTCATGCCGGCCCGCCAACACACTGCCCGTACCTCTTCTTCCGGCCCGTCACCGTCTTCTGTCGCAGTTCGCGCGTAGTCGTTTTCCAAAAAAAAAAAAAAATAATAATAAATAAATATTTTTTTTTCTAAACGGATTTGAATACGTTTTTCAATTTTTTTTTTCTTTTTCACTTTTTCGTACTAGTGTTTGGAAATTTAGCGAATTTTTCCTTCCGACGGGTCGGTAAATTTTTCAGTTTTATTTTCACTACTAAGAGAATTTATACTTTTCTCACTCTGTTTTGTCGTATCGATTTTTAAACTTTTTTCTAAAAATAAATGGCTAGTGATATTTCACACTGACACCCCGTCGATTCGTATACGATTCACGCCATGGTAAACATGTCACCGAAATGCAACAGTCTGAGGTAAATATAGATTTTATTCGAAGTTTTATTGGTGTGAAAAGAGGAATTCAGTAGTACTGGAACCCCTCCCCTCCTCCAAAGAACGCTAAAAAAGATTAATACTATATTATACAATAATATTACAAGTATAAATATTATATCTTAATTTTTTTAATGTGCTTAAATTAAATTTTATTGAACTCAATCTTATAGAAATTGTCGTTAAATCCACTCACTTATTATCAAATAATAATGTTATTTTGATCTCACTAGAAATGAAATTTTTAAGTATGTATGTATAATGCGAACCCCTCCCCCCAGTCACCCTAGAAAAAAACAACAATATATCTCTGGTTTTATTTTAAGTTCTACTATTTTCAGTGGAGCTGAAGTACAATCAAACTTTAAACTAATTAATATTCCTCTCAAACCAAGATAAATGCCAACGTATTCAAAAATGAGAAATTAGAAATGGACAAAGTTGGGCATTAACTAGTTAACCATGGATTTTTTTTTAAACTTTTTAACACTACTTGTAAATTATTTTTGTCATTAACTCATTTATTTAAATAGTTTGAATTACCATAATATTAACTTATCTTTTTACATTAAATTACACTTGAGAATTTGTGACTTTTATGTTATAAGTTATCATAAACCAAAATTACAAAAATAATTTACTTTTAAATGCATATATGTAATTCAACAATTATCTTGTCATCTTCAGTGCGAACTATCAAATAAACTTTAAACTTTTGGTTAAATTTTTTACAGTAAATTTGTATAATTATCCATTTAGTAATGCATTAGTGGTCGAATGATTTATAAAAGTTTTTCTGTACCTAATATAACTTTAATCGAAATTTAAGTAAAGTTATTAAAATTCACTATTAAATAAATTAAAATTGTATTACACGTAGACGGTGATATGATATTCTTCATAATAATTATAGTTTTACAGCTAAGTTCAGATAATGGTTTTTTTTCCATTTTAACCTTTTTTTTTGCCGACAATAATTTGTAGACCTTCTCCCGGACTCCATGGAACAATATTTAGGGTACGCCTACATTGTTTATTAACAAAATGAACTTTAAAATAAACAAGTTCAAATAACTTTCTGTTAAATTTTAACATTTGACTCAAGGCTTTTGGGTGAATTTAACTTAACTTACTTGAGTTAATTCTTTTATCAACTTACCCATAAAACTCGTGTTATTCGAAATGAAAAATTTTTATTTAAAAAAAAAAAACAACAAAAAAGTGTGTACATAATAATATTGTATATATCTCGGTCGAGACATTGAGTCTAAGGAAAATGGTTCTCATTTTTACAGGTGTTTGCTAGTTTTTTTTCCCACTCTTGCTGTGGTAGTGCTATTGACCGGCCGGTGTCGTGGATCCAACGAGAACGAGAAGAACAGCACGATCGCTACGACAACGGTGATATCCGTCACCGAACAGTTACTACTATCGCCATCGCCATCACCGTCATCACCGTCGCCATCGCCATGGACGGCGTCTAGTGTGGCCACCGACCAGCACGCGTCGGCTCTATCGCCGTTACCACTGTCGGCCAACGAGACGGCCGGAAAGCCGAGCAAGTTTGACGAGCACGTCGAAGACTGGCAGTACGTGGACGACCCGCTGAAGAACATCACTGCGGACGGGCAACGCGTTCAGCTCCAGCTGGCGCCCGCAGTCGGAAACTCATCGATCGGGCTCGTCACGTGCAAGATATGCGTGCTGCAGGCCAAGTCGACCACCAAGACGCGGCGGGACAAGCGCAACCACGACATCCGGCTGCTCAAGTCGGCCGTCAGCAAGTCGTCGTCGCCGAGACACCGGCAGTACGCCGAGCTGATGGTCGCGGCGGCGTCCAAACAAGCGTACCGGCGCAAACGATTCCGCCGTTCCTTGGCCGCTACCGCGAGCGCCGCCAACACGGTGAAACGGGATTCGCTTGACGTGTTGTCCGCCGACGGCAACGTTGAATCGTCCACGTACAAACAGTTGTTCCGGTACAAGCGGTTCCGGCGTTCCGTGGCCGAACAGTCGGCGTCCGAACAGTCGTACCGACGAAAGAGGTTCCGGCGTTCCGCCGTGGCCGCGTACCCGAACGGCATGATCCGTCCGTACCACTACCATAACGTCCACCAACCTTACCCGATGTCGCTGGCCGCCGACCTGCAGCAACAGGAGAACCGGCGCCGTCGTTACCGGTATGCCAGCGACCCGTACCACTACAGGCGGAACAGCGCGGCCAGCGCCTGGGACAGATCGACCGATTTCCGACGCCGGTACCTCAGGTTTCCGCCTACGCACGAAGCCCCACCGCCATCGTTCAACAACATAATCGCCGGCAACAGCAACCCGTGGTCTCCGAGCCAGCCCGTCCTGAGCGCCGGAATCCCGCCGCCACTGACGCCACCGCAACTGTCGCCCCAGCCGTTCAGCTACCTGCCCCAGTATCCCGTACAGCAGCAGCCGCCCTCTCAGTCGTCCATGGGGCCCAGGAGCCCCAGACTCGTGTTCCGCGATCCCATTGACCAGGGAACGCTTCAGGCCCCGTATGGATCCAATGGACTCCAAGACCTGTTGGTCTCATCACCCAACGACGACATCAAAGGTCAGTGTCCTGTAGTGTTTTAGAGGACCGAAGGGCTAGTGGGTGGTACGTGTCCCATTGTTACTATATATACATATATTGTATGAGTGGGCTCAAATTAAAAGTCACGTGTTCTAAAAATAAAGATAAACGAGTAAATGACTCGGCAACGTTGCCATAAGAGGACATTTTTGGAATTTCGTTCTAAAACTCACAAGAACTATTTTGCTTGAAAATATAGTGGTTAAGAGGACGCTACTCCGATAATTTTCAGCGATAAAAACATGTTTACGCAAAACTGTTAAAACGGATTCTCAAAGTAATTTTAGAGTTTAAATATTTTTTATCAAGTCGATAGTGGACAACATTTTTGAGTAAATCTCATTAGAGATTTTTAATTAATTACTTTAAAAAGTTATTAAAGCTTAAAAAATTTACTTTTTAAAATTACAATAACTCTTTTTTTAATAAATAAATTTAAAAACTAAAATGAGATTCCCTTTAAAATGTTGTACTTTGTTGAATTAATAATAAGTGTTTTTACTCTAAAATTACTTAAAAATCCCATTTTATCACTTTTTCGTAAATATGTTTTTTAAATAAATATTGTGATTACACAACAATAAAAAGTGGCAGAGATACGGGACCAATTTTAAATTACTTTTAAATTGTATTCAAATATATTTTGTAAATTACTGGTTTCTATATATTTCTAAAAATTTGTTAAAAATTTTGTATACACAACCTTTAAAAACCAAGAGTAAAGCATTCTTTTAATATGAATAACAATGTTGGGTGGGAGTAACGTAAAGTAATTACTTTTCTAAGTAATGCGGTGGAAAATTGTTTGTTTATTTTTCTGCGATACATCGCTTTTCGAAAATCTAAAATCGTAATTCGTTAATAAATTGTAAATATTGCAGTTTAATTAGCCACTAAAACGAATTTAGATAGTGATTAATATTTTTAGATTGTAATTTCCAAATTATAATGGTTTAATGTAGAAAATGTCTCCATATTGTCATTACAAAAGTAATTTGATACCGAAAAAAGTATTGTAACTAGCGTGACAATTATTTAATTATCAATTTCAAATATAACTGCTTATGTAATTTCGTTACTCGAAAAAAGTAATTTCTCCAAACTGGATTCTCGTACCTTTAGATCGTGTGAGTTTTGTAGCCAAACGCACTGTACTCCGATGAAGATGTTTTTATTGTAACACGTGACTTTTTCTTCCAGCTTACTTATATTATATAATATATAGTATATAGTGTTTGTACGGTATCATAATATATAGGTGCAGTAGTAGATATTAATATCATGATGGTGTGTAACAACAATCATATTCACAACATTAATACCCGCTGTGAGTGATCGATAATAATTAATATGACATATTTTTCTTTTCCAATAACCAGCGGAAAAAGGGATTAAATAAAATATGTAATAACATAAAAAAAAAAAATACATTCTTGTTTCCAAAACCGGAAACCACGGGTTAGCAAGTATAGCGCACGCGCTCGATACCCCAATAGAGATACAACAAATAATATATAATAATAATAATACCTAATAATAATAATAATAATAATAATATATATAGGAAAGAAAGCGTCTGGCTTGCACTATTGGCCCGGCGCTTACCGGTTTATACCGTTAACGCGGTATCAGTGAACACACGCACACATGTAAAATTCGCGTATGTCACACACACACACACACACACACACAATAATAGTATACACTGACACCTGTTTCGAGCCCGGTTACACAACTATATATTATTATAATATCGTTATATTCTCTCGTTTCCAGGCTCTGACGGGTCGTCTCTCTCGTTCGTCCAATACCGGTAGTTACATTCGGTTTATGCCCGTAATTTACCATTTACATTTTTTCCGTTATGTACATTGTGTGCGAGATGGTATAGTATACACGCACATAATATAATAATAGGTATGTGGATTTTACGATAACCGGTCAAGTCGTTATGTGATCACGGAGGAAAAAAAAAATAATACGAATCGAATAAATAAATAAATAAATAAAAAAAAAAAAAATCCCGTCCCGAACAAAAACCTATTAATATTATACCTACAGGTCGTCCGCGGACGCTTTCGCTTTCACGTTCCCGCTCGCGCTCGCCCGCGTATACGTATGTCTGGTAGACGAGCTTACGGGCGACACGGATTTCCGGACACGATTCCGCCGGGATTATATCGCTGTACGTCCTGGCCCGGTCCGAGGTCGTGTCACGACTTTGGCGGGTTTTCCACGCCGCGGCGGCGGATGTCTCGTGTGACCGCGGATGATCTTCCCGTTGGACCGCGGTCCGAGACCTAAGCGGCACCCTTCATAACATTAATGTCACGTATCGTCTTTGGAATATAATATTGTGTACGTTGAAAAAAAAAGCCGGTCAGTAGGGGGTGGTAGTAGTTCGCTCGTCGGGTGTCAGTATGGGTGGATGGACTTTGCTACTGGACAGGATACTCTTGGTGGATGTATTGCATTTGAAAGCAATGATAAATCATTGCATTCAATAAAACGATTCTGAGCGTAGCTTCGGTGTAGTATATATACATAACTCTTAATATTAATATTATATACCTACTCAGTACTTACCTATGTTTAACATTACATTGAAGATCAAATGTAGAAATTAATATGATTTAGTGTGACCTTATGCATATTTTAAAATGTAATACGATATATTTATAATAGCTCAGTTTCGTGTAGGTACATTTATTACTACAAAATATTATACAGTATATTTTATTGAATGTTCAATTTATGACATATAATATTGAAAACGAACAAAATATTATGTAAATTTAGTTAAATTAATGCACGAAAAACGTTATACTAAATTTTTGCAGGTCTTAAAATCTCATTTTACCAACTATTTGGACTTATATACCTCAAATTTGATCATTTTGTCGAAAAAATTAAAATGACTATAAAAAAAAATTGTGAATACAGATTTTCAAGATTTTTTTAGTTTAGTTAGAGTAACATATATTTAATGCTGTATAAAATTTTCAGAACTTAAAACCGAAAATTACCTCTTTTAGGACTTAGAAACCGCGAAAACTAAAATGTCTATAAATAGCCCAAAATTACAAAAATATCTAAAAAAAACTTAATCAACGTACATTTATATTACTAAATTAAATATTGGATAAAAATTTCAAGATTTTCAAGTCGTTATTTTCGGAATTATGAAGAAATGAAAATTGCCGATTTGACGAAACCGTAAATTTACCGTTTTTTCATCAATTCTTGGTAGTCTTTCCTTACGCATTAAAAAAAACTATTGAGAAAATCGCAAAATGACCTCTCTAAAGTGCCAGCTAGATGAAATTTGCTACCGGAAATCATGTAAGCTTGTATAGATCGGAGCACTCCTTCTGGTAGTAAATTTGTTAACAGAGAAAAAATAAAAATAAAAATAAACATCGTTGTAACACCACTAGCTCCCTCGCTACGCTCAGAATCTGAAAAAAAAAAAAAAAACAATAATAAATAAAAAAGTTTATGTGTACACGCACGAAAATTATGATAATCAGCCGGCGATAAACAATGCTGTTTATATACCTGCCATGTGTAACATTGTGTAGCTGTCCGCCTCTATATACGAATGACGGGAGACAAAACGTCTGTGATATGATTACGTACGTATTATGGACGACTAGCGTCACTTGGTTGGGATTTTGACCCCAAACAATATTACGGAGTTGTTAACGCAGTCGGTGCACTGCCCTGAACTCGTCCTTGGGATTCTTCGGGTTCCTTTGTGGTGTCAACGACGTAGTACCTCGTAGTGCCACGCCCGTTCGCTCCCGCACGTAACGACGACAATGATAATATATTCAAAACCCTCCCCCGCCCCACATATGGCCGACTTGGGGTAGGTACACACAGGTGGTTTGTATTCCACAGGTGGCTTATACTGTAGGGGCCACGTAGTATCATTCGGACGACGATATTGGTCGGTTCTTGGACAGTTCATCGAATATATTTTGTAAACAAAACGCACACACATAATCCATTAGCGTGTCGTTTTGTCGAATTTTTCGACTAAGGTACAAAAACCTTAGGTTAGGATAGGTATACCTATGGAATGTTGGCTTAATTTTTTTTTTTTTTTTATAGAAATAAACAGGCATGGAAAACGTTGTTTAACGGGGGGGGACAGAAAAACAAAATGTTCAATTAAAAGGTTTTTTTTTTTTTTATTATTATTACTTTGTAGATACGCGATAAATTTTTTGTTTAAAAGTTTTATTTATCTAATCAATTAACTTGAAAATAAGTAATTTCTTCAAATAGAGACACTTGATAACTATCTATTATTGTTTCGTTTGTATTTTATTTTTATATATTATGAGTATATTTATTTCTTTAAATAGACATAATTTTGTTTAATTTGAACTCGAAGTGCTTAAGTATACCTTGGTAACTAAAACGATATGTCACAATTTAAACGATTTCTAGTTTACAACGAATACGAGTCATATGCCGGCCGGTGTTTATAATATTTTTTACAATTTAGGAATCAATTGAAAACTGGAAATTATTTTTTATAATTAATTAACCAAGTTTTCTAATTTATTCACTAGTTTGTCTTATATCATTTATTAGCTATACTTAAACGGAATTTACAAAAATCTTTTTCTAGTTTCTACCCAATGACTTATTTATTATTATTTGGTTTCGGGAGGGGGGTGAATGGAAAAAATGTTTAATGAAAACAAAAGTCTCAAAAAATTTCTTAAAAATTTTACTTTTTTTTTTGCGGTAGATATATATTATTTAATTCTTCAAAAAATATAATCAATTTTACAACATAAGTATATGTGATATGTATGCAATCAATTGCATTACAAAATATTCGAACAAATGTGTTTTTGACGTATTAACCGGTTCGTTTCCTTTTTTGGTGAACTGTCCGTGAACTCTATATTTTAGTCATGAAGAAAATTAACAATTTTTTAATATCCATAAACTAATAAAGATTTGTATCGAGAACACTACAATTCATAGTGTTTTTTTCAACTTCTGGTTATAGACAAAAAAATACATTGTCGAGCCATAAAAATTTAAATACCTAATATTCTCGGTACCTATTATTTTTATCCTCAAACTTATTAAATTTTTTTAGTAATTAAACGTTGAAAAACGCATAAAATATAATATTATATGAATTTTCCAAGTAGTTAGTAAATGTTACAGTACATTTCTATCGTAGGCAAAAACTCCAAACGATATATTAGGTAGGTATATTGGTACTGACGTGTATGATCTATAAGATTAGATGCTTGATTATTTAAATATATTTTGATAATGTATATAGTTTTCTTAATCGGTAATCATATGTATATTATTATTAATTAAATATAAGAAAGATCGAAAATATAGCATGATTTAAAACCATATTTTTCCTAGTAATGGGGTGGGTGCATGGAAAAAAGTAAATTAGCTGATTAACCGTTTCCTCCCGGAACACTGTATTCCGGTCGATTTATTTTTTTTTTTATTATTATTTTTTTTTTTTTGGTTTAAGTAAAAATCATTTCTTGTTTTTAAACTATAGATAATGCTATATTAGTTTTAATCTGAATTAAAATAAACGTAATATTATTATAATAATAACAACTCACGTTTCTAATTTTTTCACATATCTATTAGGTTTGTGAATACATAGTTTATCGGTGTTTGTGCTACTGGATGTTATTGAACGTTTGGGCGAGAGATTCTAAATCAATAGAAATCAAGACTGATCAATTCATTTTTTTGTCATTTATAGTTTAAATAAAGTTAATCCAGAAAATTACCTTACTATTTTCTTAATAGGTACTCGGTGAAATAATATGTGTACATTGAAATTCGTATCAGCCTTGGTAGAAACTAGATGGGGAATATTGTATTTAGTGAAGTCGAATCTCATTCAAATTTTTTTGAACAAACTAAATTTCTTTGGTCAACTCGCCCAAACTGCCTATGTCCGTTTTCTCTAATCACTATCTTTAGCTATATACACACAATAGAGATTCTAATAATATATAATATATTTTATAATACGATTAATTATAGTTTATAAGATTAATATCTAAGAATGGAGTTTGCGCACGGTTAACATATTATATTATATCCTCCACACACGTTGAGTACCTGCTTGATACTGATAATTTGTTGACACCAAAAAACTACATTTAATTAACATTATTGGACGTACCGGGAACGTGACTAAAAACTGACTCAAAAAATCAAAATAATACAACGACTATAAAACTGTAGCACTTGGACTCTATACAAATTACTTTTGTACTTATAGAGAAGATCAATGATCAAGTAAAACAGTGCCGATAAACAATAAAACTGTGACTTAAAAAATAAACATTGCAATGGCTAATTAACTGTGAGTGTGTAAAACCAACCTTAATATGATATCGGTCCATACACGTACAATACCTATATATCCAGCAGTTGACGTTCCTATTTAAAATCTGTTCTATTCCTCGTTCATTTAAAATCATTACAAAAACAAGTCCGTTAAAGACCCGTTTCAATTTTTGAAAATGAATTGGTTCTTTTTTTGGTTCATATTAAGAAATATTGTTTCTGGTCTAATTTTTCTACTTAAAAAAAAAATAAAAGAAAATCAAGTGCAATTTCTCGATTATGTTACAATGTAATGGATGAATTATTTTTCACTCCTGAATTTTATTGTGTTAAAAAAAAATAAATAAATAAATAAAAAAGGACAATAAGCACTTTCGTTTCTAAAATAAGGAATTCCTTTCACGGCTCAAATATCGGTTTCGCAATAATCTTGATAATCCGAAATCCTACAAATCCTATGGAGTGGATTCTTAATGGTGAAAGATTTGAAATCCATTCCTTCGTATACTACCCATATACCCTAGCTACTACACCTATACTGTGAATCGATGCACATACACATGACCGACCCGTCCCAAAATGAAAATGATGATCAGGTGAAGACGTTGGATGATGTTCGCAGATGAATGGCCCGACTTGGATGTAGACGGCAAACGGAATAGTTTGTGCAATTCAGGAAAGTGCGAATTTTTGTTAACTTGCTGGATGGCATCCGGTTTCATTGAGAGCACCTGTGGCGGCTTCCTGTACGTATGTTGTGACAGAAATTCGGCCAAAACGAACGAAAATATCGCTATCAATACTAACAGAGCGTCGGTGCCGGTCGACTATGGGCCAGTGACTAACGATCCCAGTAAGTCGCTCGCCGGTCCACGGTATTATACAATTGCCTGTATTACTTTGTACACACTTAATGTTACACTCTCTATGGTTGTAATCTGTATTCATTTCTTTATTGATAATATTAACGTTTATAACGCTGCGACATGTAAAATTTCTTGTGAAATCCTACGATGTTGCGGACCTTTTTGTAAAAAAAAAAAAAAACTTCACAAACTTTATTACACCATAACAACTATACCTATATGTATATACCTATATTAGGTATTATATGAGTGGAGACTAAACAGCTAACACTTAATCAATAATATTATAAATACGCCTTGTAACAATAACCAACTATATATGTGACAATATTTAATTGTCAACCTTAACACAATAATAATATGGTGTTCGTAATACTACGTAAATAATAGGTAATATTATATTCTAGTCGAAGGTGCAATATCACGGAGTGTTTGAGTACAATAGGTATTATTAGGTTCACTCGCATAATATTTTATTACGCGTACCAAGTCCGGATATCTATGTACGCGTTCAAATAAAGTTGACTACAACGAGTTAATTTATTTTTAACGAGAACTCCTAACTTGATGAATTACTTTTGTCACGATTTACATAAATTTATGTGCATATCTAAAGTAATTTGTGGAAAATTGGTTCTTTTCACAAATTGATTTTATTTATGTAAAATTTACATAATAAAATTACGTTTAAAAATATCGTCATATTTCACATTTTCAATAACCGAATCTACTGGGGGGTTTTTTTTTTCATATAAAATATTGACTTGCGACCTTTTTTCTATAATAATGACTACCTACGAATTCAAACAAATCAGTTGACCTGGTTGAAATGGATTAGAACCCGTAACGCGTTATCATTTATAAGAATGTTACTCCACATATTTTTAGTCATTAGTTTATCAGTATTAACTTTTATACGTGTATATGAAAATAATATATTTATTCGCAACCCTTAGCGACTTTCGCTATTTTGGAAATAACACTTGAAATGTTCCTTTGAATAGATTTACTAAATTGAACGGTATTTTTTTCATTTTTATATCCCGGGTTATTCTTTTGTTATAAGTAGGTACAATACGCAAATAATCATCGTTCATACAATATTGAACGTAATCACGTTTTTTGATCAAAATTGTATCAATAGTTATTGGTTTATTTTATCGTAATATTTAAAAATATTACTAAATTACTCCATTCTATACCTGTATATAATATAAGTGAGTTATTAGTTTAATTAATTTAAAAAAAATTACAAATCATTACCATTTATATTTTCAATAATCGTTCGCTGCGATAAATTTGTTTCGGAAACGGATTATATTTCCGGGTGGATTACAAGATATCGTCCGATTGAAAATAAAACGATATAAAAGCATATAGACTTTTTGTTTAAAGGATTGAAATCCATTTTTCAATAAAAAAATTCAAAATCAAAAATGAGATTTATTAATAATATTTAATATTTATATATAAAAATTTGAAAAGATTTTTATACCACATAAAAAGAACAAACCTAAAAAATGCCCTCCTGAACTATTTAGAAATAGCACGATAAAATCTATTCATAATAATGAGGAAATTTCAAAATTTAAGGATCGGTTTTTAACAATTTCCAATATTAATGCAAATTCTATCTTTACCAAAGCACACATCAAGGTTCCAATGCTTCTAGCGTATTAATACTTTAGAAAATTATTTTTCAATTATTGAATTTGTATAACCAAGTTTTCAAATCAAAATTTAACAATTCTGAAAAAAATGTGTTAATTTTGTAGAAATAGACATTCAGTAGGTAATTTTAAAAGTCCGACAAGCTTAAAAAATGTATCTGTCATTTAGATTCCTGTTATAAATGAGTTTTTAGCATTAGTATATTTTTTTGTTTGTTATACCACTAACCTTTTTATTTATTTTTTTAAATATATCTATCTACTAAATAAACCAAAAGCGAACCTTTACCATTAATTTGATAAAGAAAGGTTGGATGTATGATTTTGAAACTTCTTTCTTTCACGTCCACCCAGATCTCTATCATTTTTCGGACTTTTCGTCGGTTGTGGTGAGAGGCGACGAAACGTGAGAGTACGCGTCTAACAAAAAATCATCTGCGTTACGCAACGTTTCCACACACTTTCCCCGCCACAGCCGAGTAGTAAAACCCACAAGAAACGGATGTAAATTCGTAATCAGGAAATTTGTTACTCGGCATACAGTAATGCACATTAATTTATAAGCGATCGATGAAGGACTTTGATTAATGAATTTGTATTTTTTCCATATAGTTTGAAAACGTCTTTTTTTTTTTAGAAACTCTTGATTTTTTCTAGTTTTTATTTATTTTTTGTCTGAATTTCCGAGAGAACAAATAACAATTATAGATTTTTCCTTCTAATATTTTCAATTAAACTAAACCAGAAGTCCATTAACCGTGGTTGTGATGAGTATTCGAATTGAGATACTATGTTGATAATTTATTCACCTATAGAATCTACATGAATCTTACATTTCCATAGGTCTCTAGGTCAATATAGGTTCCATGATTGTATTTAGTCAAAGTATGTACAAATGGAACATTTTTATATTTGCGGTAAATGATAAAAACTAAAAATTAATTCCATTTTCTATCATTCCGAATAATACGTTATTTCCTCAATAAAAATTTTACTAGAATCCAAATTTTACACTTTCGTTTAATATCATTATATGTACCTATATCTGTAATTTTTAAGTATCGCATGTATAGCTTTCTGGAATAATATGATTTTCCTCATAGATAATTGTTTAATTTCTCCAATTATCCAATATTTTCCGCCGACTCTGTTGAAATTTGAAAAGGAATTCCAAGAGAATAATCGTTTCGACTGGTTCGAGAAATATACGAAATTAATATCAAATTTATTATACCTATTACCAGCTATGTATAATGATATTTTATAAACGAGAATTTTCTACCGAAAAATCGTTACCAAATTTTCGGTACTGTCACAAAACGGAAAAAAGCGTCAGCTGTTTTTAAAGCAGATACCTAGCTGTATAATTTATTATGTATACATAATTTTAGACGGAGAAATAAAACGATTATTTAATGTTTTTTGATGGAAAATTGTAACCACGTGATAATTACGAATATTACCGTAATATTATTACTATAATTATTTTATAGTAACGAATTTCCGGAGTCTGTCTTTTAGTCATTATTATACGTACCTATGGGTAGGTATATTGAATAACGCGCGTGCGAAAATACGACAGGCAAATCGAAACGATTTTATCGAATTGAAAATTAATAGATAATAATAATACGGTATACAATATCGTTCGTTTATAATATTTTATTATAATCATAACAATTATTATAATAATAAGCACACGTCGATTTTACGGGCCGTCATCGAGCGCGAGCACCGATCGTTCTGACAATTCTTTTTTCATCACGTTCTCTCTCCGTGGAGGAAACCACGACGCGATATCGCCGAGATCTATTTATATATCGCGGACGGCTTTCTATAATGATATATTATTATATCTATATCACATATATAATATATTCTCCTATCGTCAATGTCCAGTATAGCAGCTGTCTAATATATAAACGCCATTGTATATAATAATATAATATCTATTATTCGTGTATATATAGATAGTATTATCAGCTGTTATCACAGCGTTTACAGACGAGTTAGATAATCACGCGGTTTAAATGACGTCTCGTTTTTCACCACGATGCTAAACGTGACAATTACATTATATTTTAAAAGTACTATGTATAGAACGTCTAATGTACCTAACGCGTGAAAATGAATACCATAATAAATAAAAAGGTATATAGAATTATATACGTGAATAATACAGTGGTATAGAACAAAATAGGATTTATAAAAAAAAAAATGTATATTCGCGATGTTATTAATATTTTTAAGACTCGAAATTTACGCTAAAACAAGATTTTCAAAAGAAAATACAAATACAGTTTAAACAAAATATAGATAGCAAATTAAATCAAAAGTGACACTCTCCTGAAGAATATTTAAAAAATCATTTTATATCATTCAATATATATATATATTCATTCATATTTAATGTACGTTCTGCACGTTCTGTATACATATTACACGCATCTTCAAGCGTCTAGTCACGCCAGTATTATAATATACTATAGAAAGTGAATTTGTTCTTGATGTTTGTACAGAAGGATCACTATATAACAATACAATTATAATATGTAGAATTCACCTTATCTTATACATAAGAATAGATACATATAGAATATATTATATATAATATGCTGTTTATATATAATATGTGATCACAAAAAAGTCCCATAATGAACACTTACATACCCCGATCGTCATTTTGATCGTCCTGTATAGCTATACGTGTTTTACATATATTATAACGTCCTCCCGTCAGACAATATTTATAATTTCCAGTGCTTTCCACACGCGCGTTATTTAAAACAAAAGTAAGTCGAGAAAAAAAAACTGAAGCATCTCAAACGCACACGTCATTATCATGTGACATGCCTGCATAGTCAATATGAATAATTAACTTGTATCCAATCCGTATGTATCTACTACGGATATATTGTAAAATATTTTAGAAATTCCATCGGTTTAAATTGGTAAATTTATATTATTAATTAAATAGCTTCTGTACACCAATTTCTTTCTATACCCATATGATTTTATCTGCGGCAATACAAATTGAATATGATATTTCAAAGATATTTCGACAAGAGGATAACGATTTGTCAGCATTGTGAGAATGTAATAAAACTTCATGTAAGTTTCCAATAATCACATTATTTAGACGAAATGTACTTTCGCTGAAGTGTTCTTCGAACAGTTAGGTAAAGGTGGATGGTTAATTTTTGAAATTTTGAAATTACACCAAACGAATTTATATTTTCCTTAATACACTATGCTTTAAATCGTCTCCTTCGATGATTCGTTTTGTTGTTAAAAGACACGACGAAAAACATCTATTATAATGTAATATATTAATTTATACGTTTACGGATAGTGTCTATATTATATGTACCTAGCCAGATGATTGTCCTGCAGACAAAACTCTCCTAATAGTTGCGTGTTATATTATTTTATGACTCACGTTTGGGACTTTCAAATCTTACTAACGTTTAAAAATAAAAGTATAGTGATCAGTAGTGCGTACAGTCATTGAGACAACAGAAATCTTTTTAGTGTAATTTTTGATCAACATTAGAATTATATAGTGCGGACGTTCAAATATATACACGTAATAGAGCATTTAATTTATATAATGGCACAACAGTATTGGAAACATGCCAATTATTATTGTGATCTTCGACTAGTCTATATATATATATATATATATATATGGTTTAAACATGAGAGTACTTCTGTAAAAATGACATAGAGAAAGTACACTTAAAAAATATTATAACGCTAACAAAATGAAATCATACTTAAAGCTACTATTTAACAAAAAAAAAAAAAAAAATTAAAAACTATGGTAATCTAATCACTATTAGCATTAAAAACTAACGTCAACTTCCATATTCTGGAAATAACAACAAATTTCGTTTTCACTATAGTACAAACCATTAAAAACATGGTAACTATAATATATAATGAACGGTACAGGAGCTATATATATGTTATAATAACGCATAGCACTAGAATATCCAAAACCCGTCTAATATAGATAATAAGTATAATATGGTTATTGCTGGTTGATTAATATTGCAATATATTAATAAACGATAATATTAACCTACATTATATGTTTTGGGTTTGTTGCACACTAATAAAATATCCGTAAAAAACGACGGAGGTTGAGAAAATAAAAAAGTTTTCTTGGATGTAACAGATACCTGTTATTTTATATTATAATTTTAAGTTTTAATAATACGGACACGTGTAATTAAAATATTATGGGTTTTTTTAATGTCCGTTTGAGTGAATGTGTAACTAACATGAATGCGTTTTAGGAAATATGAAATTAAATTTAGAAAAAAATACCAAAATACAAAGACCATTTTGTAGTCTTTAACCAATGAGTATATCATACATAATTGCAATATAAGTAATATCATATTATTATTATGTGTTATATGTATGGTAATAAAAGTATTTAGAAAGCGGTTTTGGTGCACTACACAATAATCATTTATAATATACACGTACATAATAATAATACATATATCATTGTAAATACTACATGTTAGCTGTGGCATTATTAATCAATTTATAGATACGTAATGTTGTACAGGATGAGCCGTGGTGTTCGTCTTCCGTGTGGTATACATAGCATATCGCACGGGAAATATCAAACAAAAATCACAGCCCACCCTGTGTGTATATTATATATTATAATCTATTACTATCATAGAATAAGTTTAATCAGAGTGGACACTGATAAGAAAATGATACGCGTGCTTACATCAGGCGCCTTCAAACAAGTAAGTCCGATATTGTGAAAACGTAGCTCGGTGTTTGTAGTCTTGCGAAGATTTTCAGATTCATGTTTCATTTTTAAGACACGCTTCATTAAAATTTTAGTGGTAAATTTCTATGAATTTTCGTGAATAGTATTACCAAGATGTAACATAAATATGAAAAATGTTGCAACACTACACTGAGCTACATTTCCGAAATTTAAAAACACATTTTATCATCTACCTATGAGTATCCATTTTGATTTGACTTACTCCTTGTTATACGTGGTAGACTAATATTATAATAATATTATCACGGTGGTCGAAATAAAAATAGAACAACCAAAAAACCACGTGTACTTTCATGTAGAATATGATCAAAACGTATGTGCGTTTTGTCTAGGTTGTGGTGTTTCGGTGGCCAAACAGCAAGGAGCACAACGGAGAATTGTCGGAGGTGACGAAGCTGGGTTTGGCAGCTTTCCATGGCAGGTAATAATATAATAATTATTATGATAAGTGACAACCACAACAATGTATACGTAACACGTGATGTTAATAATATTCAGTAAGTTGTATATTATTTTCTCCCTGTTAAGTTTAGTCAAATTTCAATCGAAAACATTTTCACTACTATTGCGTCATGTATATATTATGCTTTATAATCTCCTTTTCGCAATTTTTTTAAAACACCAGTTTCACACTGAATCCGATGTATTATTATTATTTTTATTTATATATTACTCGTTTCTAGTGATTTTGTCAAACTGCTTATTTAATAAAAAAAATAATGCGATAAATATAATTGCATTTCTTATACTTATTATGGTTTAATGATAGTATAATGTTGGTAATAATGACTTTAAAAATCCAGTGCTATTAAGTATTTAGTAAAAAATATTATATTAATACAACATTTTATTATTAGAAAACTTTACAGATTACAGTTTACAATTTTTCGTTTTTTTTTTCATAAATAACTTTTGACTTCGGTTATACATTGTATAGTGGTCCTAAATTAGTTTATACTGAGGATGGTTATAGGTACATATTATACACCTGATTACTTACTTTTAACCTAATGACAATAACCGAATTCCAAAGATGATAATATTTTTTACAATAACATTTTTATACTATAATTATAGTTATATATTTATAATTTAAATTAAAAATAATTCATTTTAAGACCAAAAACACAACTATCAATAATTTATAGGTTCCGGCTATTTATGCGGTTTCTGTTCCGGTTTCAAAACCGGTTGTTTTCGAATATGTTCCAGTCCCTGAATTTTATTTGTTATGATATATTAACCTAGACTGAGAGAAACGATTTCGACCAATTATTATTAATGTTGTTTTGGTTTCGTAACGTCTTGGCACGTTTCACACAATTAGTATAACGCGTTTCGACGTAATTCATCAAACGGACACGTATGAAAATATAATAGCATATATTATATCCTATTAGTACGTAATATATTATCGATTAGAAGTCTAAACGTGCTCGTCTCGGTATATATACGAGTATTATTAATGTGTTTTTATCACGTCCATATTATAATAAAAACGGCATATGATGAATGATTCCCGTACTTTTCTGTATTTCAGGCATACATTCGCATCGGGTCCAGTCGGTGTGGCGGATCGTTGGTGAATAGATATCATGTAGTCACGGCGGGTCACTGTGTCGCCAGGTAAGTCGACCATATTGTTATTTTAGATTCCATGAATATTGATAATACTATAACGGAAGTATAATAATCATAATATTAGAGGGGAGGGGAAATCAATTTAAGAGTTGGAAAATGTATTTACACTCTCATTGAACCTTTGATTTAATTATCTCTGCTACATATCTATCATTGGCTACCTATTAATTTAAGATCTAAGCATGTAGGGTTTTTCCACAATACCCCAACATTTTTTTTTATACAATGTGCCCTTGATCTACCTCTCCCCGGTCGACCTTCTATTTTCCATTAAACGATGATATAGTTACCCATGCGTTATTTCTTATTAGACAGATTCGTCTGTTTTTTCTCTTCCTATGTGCGTTCCGCATTGACTTCTGAGGTTTCCGTTTGTGACTTTCTCTGTTCGGGAAATCTTTAATATACTTCACCAACACCATGTCGCATAGACTTCGATTTCAACTCTGTATTTCTTGAGTATTGTTCAGAACACTATGTTACACTCAACACGCAGCGTTTTATATATTTTTTCGTTACCGCGTTTGTAGTATATAATGTTTTTTTTTTTTTATATATATGATTTAATGCACCAAGAAAATATTAATATATTTAAAAAAGTCATCTAAATATAGAAGGTGGAAAATGGTCCATCGGTCCTTCTGTCTTCAGATAGGATAGTGTGGATACAATTAATATTTATAGTTTGGTAGCAAAGAAAAGTCATTGCATTCAAAGACGATTCTGAGAAAAATTTGATAAAATAATAAAAACAAAATATGTATATTTGCATATAGATAACCATGAAAATTTTACTTGTTCTTTTGTTATTTCCCTATATTATGCATAACAAAACTACTGGAAAATTAAAAAGAAAACCTTTAAATGATCAACTATTTAATCAATTTGTTATAAAAAAATTCTATGCTCCAAGACTCATACTCGAAAAAACTCATACTCTAACCGAAGAAATGTTTAAAAGAAAATTATATTCCTTTTGCTTCGATTAAAACTAAAATATAAATTAATATTGAAAAAACTATACTACACGCTGTATTATATACCTATACTGTATAGTATTCAGTATAGGTACATAATATATTGCTATTATAAACTATTATTAAATAATAAATAATGAGTCTATTGAACTTACTCGCCCCGTATGGGAGTAAACCATACATTTATTTTAGCCTTGGAACTAAAGGAATCGAATAAAACTAATCTGCAGATCAGTCTATACATATTTCAACTTGGGTGTATCTACCAAGTCATAATTTATGTAAAATATCCATGTCTCGGTGTTATGCTACATAAAAAAATGTTTCATACAACTCGCAGAATATTTATCAAATGTTTTTTTATTTGTTGTCAGATATTTATAAACAAATTTAACTTTTATTTCATTTATTTAAGATTGATGATTAAGATGTATGTCAGTGAAAATCAGTCGTGCTCATGCGACAGACTTTTTAACGCAAAATTAAATCATGTTTAGTTATTCACGAAAAATTAATTTAAAGCTTTCTGTGTCAATATTAACTATCTATTCCTGTTAGCACTGAAATGCTTTAGGTGTTCGATTATTTCGAATGATTTCATAAATGTGTTCAATATTTTCGTTAGTTATTCATGTGCATAGATCATCATAAATATTTTGGCACCATTCAAAAACTAAATAAAATATTCCATTTTCTGATTTTTTGATTTTAAGGAAAAATTTTACAACGATATTTTCTTTATTTATATACACAGATTCGAATACCGAATCACAATTACACTTACATAACACCAGGGTTACTGATCAAACCGGTCTTTTTCGATTTGGCAGATTTCAAGAATAAAATAAATATTTGACTTATTCCCATCATCGTATTGCGCGTGCATATAGGACAGGTACATATGATTACGATAATCGTAATAAATTTCGTAAATCTAAATATATACGTTGCACTTCAAGAGTATAAAACCTATTATGATACCAAATACAACTTATATACCATTGATTATAAAATAATTATACAATATATATGCACATTGACAATGAAAGTTCATTATTCGAAATAATCAACATCGATAAATTTAGATTAAAGATTCATGTCACATTCCTGTTTTAATTTATTATAATATCCTATTTTCTTTGAACTGGAAATACCTAAATAATTTTAAACATTTTAACATTTTAACAAAGAAATTGTTTCTTTAAAAACTAAAAAAAAAAAAAAATTAAAGTAAACCGTTTAAAAAAAGTATCATTAGTTCATAATACTGATAAAATATATAAGCTTGTATTAAAAAATGTCTTGTTGTAACTTATTTTTGCGAAAATTCAAAACATAATAGAAAGTTGTCATAATTGTGAAATCGTCATTGAGTTAAAAGTACCTTTTTTCTTAGTTTTTTTGATGAATGATATAATCTGCATAATGGCTCCACACGATAAAATTCAACAGCAGCGTTACATGAAAACGTTTAAAATCCATCAATAGGTCAAATGTTTCCGGCAAACCCAATATGAAAGATCAGTCATTTTTTTGAAGACTCGAACGAATTTCCATTGCTAAAACTACACGTATCCGAAATGATTGTATTTAATCGGACGTGTCGATAATTTGAAAAATCGGTTTTACACGAACAGTCGCGCTTCACGTAAACCGTTTGAGTGTGGTCGATGAAAATGTATTATTTTTTTTTTATTCAGAAAGGACGTTAAACTGTATTGGTCATAGTATTGCAATAAAGAAAAATTGCGACGTTCATAAATTACTTTAAATGAAAAATTTGATCGAAAACGTGACAAATTATACTCATTTTTTTCTTAGTCCATAGGTACAGATTATATATGAAACCAGTACTGATTCATTTATTAGTATCAGAATATTCCGTCAAATGTGAAGAAAACAATAATTACTCTAGTAATTTCATAAGTTTAAAGACTAAAACTAGATTTTTTTCTATAAAAACAAACATATTGACTATCCGAAAAACCACTTTTTACAGAAGAACGGTTATAAATTACATAAAAAAATATAGGAAAGTGTATGATATACTAAAACAAAAGAAGTACAACTTTTTAATTTTAATTAAAGTAACTTTAATTGTGTTATTGAATTAATTAATAAAAGATACGTTTTAGTGAAGTTAACATGGTTTTTTAAATTTGTTTAAGTTGTTGCAGACTTGACTTATTAGTCGATTAACAACACATCTCAAAAGAAATATAGCCTACCAATAATAAAATGGAATATTATATTGCTTTTGACAGAACTGATTGTATACTCAAGGGATTATGTTGAAATGTTGTATATAAGTATAATTATACACTAAAATGTTTCTCGGAATATAAGCATTCAAATTATATTTAATAGTTATCAATTATTATTCAACATTTTAAGTAATTTTTGGTACCCACACTTTTACTTATAAACATGAAGAGTATTAATTGAAACCACAGTGCTCACGGTGATAACTGTTGTAAAATATTGTTACGTATTAATGATATATTGAAATACTTAATACCTAGGTAGTAGGTATATATTCAAATATATATAATACCATACGTATATATTATACCGAGGTTACCATGATTGTTACATCTCACAGTTACACTACTAATTGAGGAAAAATCCAGGAAAAATAGCTAAAAAAAAAGATACATTAATTTAGAAACAAAGCCTTATTATTTTGTTTTATTCCACCCTATAATAAGCAAAAATAAGTTTTACATAAATTAAAAATTAATTAAATTAAACAGATTTTACTTTGCTTTTGACATATGAACGTGAAGTTTGTATAAATCTAAATAACAAGATAAGACAGCTTGTTGTGTTTTCATTGAATTTTAAAAACTCATTTTCAGCATTAATTTCAAATGATAATTTTATTCTTGTAAAACGTTACTTAAATTATATTTTTATCTAAAATGCACCCTTGAACAAGTACCTATGTTTAATATGACCGATTTTCTGTGTTCACAGGGCTTCGGCGCGACAGGTACAAGTGACTTTGGGTGATTACGTTATCAACTCTGCGGTGGAACCGTTACCAGCGTACACGTTCGGCGTTCGCAAGATAAGCGTACATCCATTCTTCAAGTTTACACCACAAGCCGATCGTTTTGACGTAGCTGTACTCAAGCTGGACAGGCCCGTTCAATACATGCCACACATAGCACCCATTTGTCTGCCCGACAAAGGCGAAGACTTTTTGGGTCATTACGGATGGGCTGCCGGATGGGGTGCTCTGCAAGCTGGTAAATATAAGTCAAGAATAAGATATAACGTTTTTGGGGGAGGGGTCTTCGAAAATGTATAAAATTTTGATATTGACAACATCGGAAATTTTGAATATTTATATATTAAAATGTTGAAAGTTCAAGATTTTTTAAAGCTAAGAAATTCAGCAGTTGATCGTTTTGAACTTCTAAATAAATTGTATATACTACCCGTTGATTCGTTAGAGTATAGGGAATAATATTTAATGACAATTTTCGGTCTGATAAATTAACCTTCAAAAAACCTCTTAGGAATACTTAATACGTTTGAAAACGTTTAAAATATTTTTAAACTTTAATTTCCCATACAAAAAATTTCCCGAAAATATTATTAGAACACAGGTTTCCTTTCTAAAACAAATATGTTTGAACAAAATTTTGTTTTATTTCATTTACTTATTGTTACTATAATATTACACACAATTCAGTGCAGGTCATTTTGGTCGAGTGAAATTATTTTACCAGATAATGAGTCTGTTTGAACGAGAGATGTTGACTACCACCTGTTGATATAATGTTAGAAATCATAAAATATAATATTTTGATTCTTTGGAAACAGTTATTTACTGTTGGTTCTATGTATATCTACTGTATAGTTAACCTAAAAATATTTATTTTACAATTAGTAATAATTTGTAATAATAAATGATAACTAATAATTATTAATATATTACTAATTATATAATTGATCATACAACATTGTATGTGATTTTCAGTTATTTTTATTATTCAAAATTAAATAAATTTTAACATTAAAAATAAGAGAACAATTGAATACAATAATACTCAGATTCAAAAATAGTTAAATCTGCTTCAAAATTCTATCAACTATCCTTTAACAGGACAATAAGTATGATAAGGAAAACTTTGTTTTTGGATAATCCAAATGATATATTGGATTTAACTTTTTTTGGGAAAGATACCTATTTACATTTAGGTATCTAAATGATATATAAAAGTGAACACTATATGTTTCTAGAGAAAATATCATTGATTGAAAAATTTATTCATTTATTATAACGGTTTTTCTAAGAGATTAATATTATACATACGAATGGGTACACTCAGAATATATTATCATTTCCTCTCGCCAAAAAAATACGCTACCTACACGCTTATTAACACTTTATGATCGTATTTTGATCGTTTTAACCGGTTTTCACTTTGTATCATAATATTAATAGGTTAACTTACCTTTAATCTTCGTCCAATTCTGTATCCGTAATTTCATTCAATTCATCTTATCTGATTGATGATGATAAATTATTATTATTATTATTATTATTATTATAATATTACTAACCTAACCTAACCTATCCACATTTATAATCAGAAAACTAGTTTGAAACCCAAAATGTATTCTGTATCAATGTTTCTCACATTTATCACTTAAGTTTTGAATACGATAGTTTTCTCGAGGAATACCCTATCATAAAAATAATATTTTTTGTCTTAATTCCTGTCCATTTCCTTAGAAATTACAGTGATTCCGAAATGTTTACAAGAATCTGTTTTTATTACTAGTGCAGTATAATGAATGAGTTTTATGATACAAGACCATAAATAAAATGTGTTAAAATAGTATATTCTCTTTATAATAACAGTATTATTATAGTGTATCATAAAATATAAAATATGTATTTTTAGAGCCCATTAACAAATACATATAGTATTTTATGTTATGTTTATATTTACACAATATATATGTCTACAGCTGATAGTATTTCGTAATCATTTTCATAAACAATAATTATAATGTCTTTGATAATATTTAAATTACTGTTTACAATGACATTAGTTTCGTAACGATTTTCAAAAATAAAATTTCCGACAAAATGATCTAATGTTATTCTATAATAAAAAAATATATTTATCTAGTTTTTTGTTTGCTAGCCAGAAAAGAGGAACGATGAATTTGTATTTGTATTTCCGATAACGATTCAAGGTTGAGCCGACCCATGATTTTTTTCAAACTGAAATTTGAAAGAAAATTGTAAGGAAGGTTAAAATTAATTAATCAAAATTTCTTATTCATTTATATAAACGATAAATACAAGTATTTTAATTGAATTGATATTGAACATTTTTTCAACTATATGAATCTTGTTTCTAAAAAAATTATAGAAATGTAGCTTAATTTAGATGTGTTTATACAGAATTCGCTGAAAAATATCAAGTTAGTTACATAACGAAAGTAGCATATTAACTAACTTGAAATTTTACTAAATTATATATATTTTTTCTATATGTTTTTTTCTGTTAGTTAATAATATGCATTATTCAGACTTGTTTTATCTAAATTAAATTCACATGATGCGAATATAATATAATGAATCTACGTACGAAAAGTGAAAAATGGAGTAGAATGTTTTATGAATACTTGTAGTATAGTTACATATTACCTATACGTACTGTGTCATCCGTATTTTAATCATACCATGTGATTTTGGAGGGGACCTAATGATCTAGAAAATCACGGAACTATAGTTAATCCTACGAGTTTAATGTTAAGTAGGCGTTTCGATGGTCAAAAATGAAATTTATCATTTATAGATTTGTTTTACGCTATAACCTCAATTGACGATTGAATTGCGTATTGTCCTTTTGTTTATGTCCTTATTATGTTAATTAGTCTACCAGGAGATATCAATACGTTTATTCAAAAAATATAATTATCATCCGAAACTATCGGATTAAGTCCTGAACATCCAATTGAGTTCCACGCTTTTTTATTTATCTATTTAGAATGTAATGTGAAATAATTATTCCAGACTATCTCAAATAAAAAAACAATTGGGTACGTGAAAAAATATTAAACGACTAAACTCCGTAAGTTTTGAATTTTAAAACATGGTTCACATGTCAAAGTTACATAATATATAAATTGACAATCGACGCATAAAATACGTTTTCAAATTTTAAATGATTGTAACCCAATCGACTGCTGACACCAAACTGTGATAGGTTCATTTTTTGAATATTATTTTGACATTTAAATACATTTTAAGATGGCCACATTTAAAATTTAAATGGAAAAAAAATATTAATTCAACTCAGTTTATTTTTATTTCAGAAAAATTTGAATTTAAATCTTTTGAAATATTCAAAAATTGTGGAATTTATCTTCGCGTATTTTAATTTTTTAACTATTGGGTATTATTAATTGATAATTTAACTAAGATATGAATTTCGATTGAAATAGGTAAGTATAATGAACTATATAAATAAACTAAAAATCATTCACTTTAACTTAACTAATAATTGTGAAACCTAACTATAATAAGTTAAGTTATTAATATTATTTATTTAATACAATGACAATTGTTATGTTAATTACTAAAACCCGAATTCGAGGTTATTTCATAGAATTATTTCGTCTTATAGATAGGCACAAGGAAATTTATTTTTTTCAAATCGATATGAACAAGACAACTTCGCACAGTGCATAGTGCTATGAAAATATACACTAATTGCGATTGTTAATAATGATTGAAACCCTGAGGGAAACATTTATCGAAACGAGTCGCGGGCCAGTAGGTTTCGAAAATTAAAACCAAATTAAAAGTAAAAGGGAATCAGACGTCTGGTCGAAAAGCATATGATTACGTATGTCGCACTTTATTCAATTATAGTTACACAGTCTGTAAACAATTGTGAATTTAAATTAAACGTAAGTAGGTACTATGTATACATTATTATGAAAAGGTAAATAAAAAAATTAAAAAATGATCGAGTAACATTACGGACTGTGCAATTTTGGAAAATTGAATTTAATTGGTTCGCTATTTGTTCAACACGCAATGTTTAAAAAAAAAAAACCAAAAAATTGGAAATCGAATGCGATTCAAATTAAAACGTTCGGTCAAACAAGAAAATCGCCAGATATTAGGTTTGAACAAATAAATTAAAATAAATTACCTACAGGCAATAGCCCACTAGTATAACCAAACGAACATTGTAATTGTATTTATTCTAAATTATTTGATTCGAACACGGGCAGTTTTAACAAAAAAATCAAAACGTTTTGAAATGGGTTAAAAAAAACCGTAAAAAATCGAAACTATTTTCAAAGCCGTAACGTTTATCCCCGCTGTGTCCGTCCATTCGTAGTTAGTACCACGGTTATACTATAGTATCTATAGTCGTGATTACTACTGAAGTATTGAAGCATATAGTTTTGATTGTTGATATGATTACTAGATATTATTTGTTTTATAATATTTTCATTACATAGTTACGAGATAACCTTCTTTGTATAAAACGCCAATTCCGAATAGACGGTTTTTCGTAGAAGAGAAAACTTTATGCTTTTCATTTAATTCCACTGACCGTTTTCCATGTCGGCGGCCGCGGGGGAATTTTATTTTCCGCTCTTATCGCTGTCGTGGTTTGGATTTACAATTTTTCCGTTTTCCGTTCGTCCGTGTTTCGACATTTTCGAAGACGCGAAGTTTAGGTACACACCGAATAAGCTCTGTGTTCATCGTATAGATCGCTTGGAAGAAAACCGTTCCACCGTCCGTTTCTTATCACTTCAGCGTTTTTCGCGCCGTCGCCTTATCACCCCGAAATCCCGAAATCGGAGTTTTCGATTTTTTTTCCGACGTTTTTCCATGCCCTGGATGTCGTATTCGGGTTTCCCCGATGTTTTAACGCCCCACTGAACATTTCTTTGTCTGCGAATCGTCCCTGTACGACCGAAAATTTCGTTCCCAATATGTGTAGGTAAGTACCTATATTATGAGTTGAAATACCGTACCGTCCGTTATCAGAATAGTTTAAATTCAAGAAATTTTGACCACCTTATCATCTCGATTAGATAGCTTAGTGATATGGGGCGTCGATTGTCCAACCAACTTTCTATACGGGCCCACCGGTTCGAATTTTACTAAGCCGATCTCAGGTTTTTGTCTTTTTTGTTCTCGACCTCGGACCTTCATCTACGAAGATAACAATATTTATCCAATGTATGCGATATGTGAACGAAATCTTAATAAATGATCTTATAGTTGTAACTTTTATTATTAAATATTTATCATTATATTTATTATATTTTTTTCTGTTCGTTTGAACTACGTATAATTGTACCGAGTACCTATTATAATACACTGTGGCAAGTTCGTATTTTTTTTTCGGACATTTGTAGATTTCCATCTGGGGACAATAGTTTTGCAAAACACCGAGAACAGCAAGTCCAATCAACTGATTTACATAGTAAGGTACCTTTACCATATTTTTTTATATCTCATAGTTATAAATTTCAAATTGTCAGACTTTCGTAGTATTTTTTACAATTTTAATTATATTTATATCAATACATTCCGGTAAACTTTAATCGGGAAGACTTTCAAACATTTTCACATAGGTATATAAAATCTCGAGAATGATAAGTCTGACTGAATTCACAAATGTAAAGTAGGTACCCACTATATTATATTATTGTGGTATTTTTCAAAATTTTTACTAAATGTAATTTATGTATGTTTTGTGAAACCCGCTACACTCGGACTCGAGTTCTTAAAAAAATCTGAGAATAGTAAGTTCGATACATTTTCGAATTACCTATATACTTTACCTACAACAGAAACACTTTATGCGTAAAAGACTATCTTCTAGAATGCGAACGCTAAATTCCGTCGCAGTCGAAATATTTTTAAAGATAATGAATTAACATTATTATTTCTCAAATAACTTCGGTCACCGACTATTCCGGATTTCGATAAAATACATAATATGAGGTGTACGAATTACACTAAAAAGTAATTTTTTTAAAGCTCGCAGAGTTGGCGTTTAGAATTGTTTACTTTTTAAATTCCGATTTTATCAGTTTTAACAATTATTCGTCATATTTACATATAAATGAAAAAATTTCAAAAATAATTTATCAATCGCAAACGAACATTCATAAATATTATATTACTATTCAATGTATTATTTATTTACATTTGTCTTGCGAATAATTATTGCGTAAAAACTTTATCTGGTTATCTGTATGAGTTCATCACTACAATAGTTCACATCAGTATATAAAAATATTCATTTCTTTAGTTATTTTTGCACAATTAAATTGGTAGTTACTTCAATTAACGGAAAATCGAAAAGAAAACCAATTTAACGGATTTATCGAAAATCACTTTTCTCCGGTTTTTAATTAATATAATCGACTAATTAAATAAACAAAAACATTTTTTTTTTTAATCTAGGTACTGTTGTGTGTGAAAGATTAAAAATATTATTTGTTTGAGCATGACATGTAATAGGATGTATACCTTTACTCTCTAGGCTATATTGTAAATGTCGTAAGTGAAATTAAATTTTAGGTATAATTCGCTCATGTTATGTATTTATTTAAATTTTTAATATTTAGTTACATTCCTTTTGTAAATTGTTATTATACACGTAATTATAATGGTTGGGTTAACTATTTATATAACTATATTTCCTTATGTATTGTTTTTTTTTTTTAAAGTAATTTTTGGTCGAAAGTATGTTTTCATACATAAATATTAAAAATAAAAATAATTAAACACAACAATATTTTTTAATTTTTAATTTATACCTATGTATTTTCGTAGTTGTACAATTGCTTCTGTCAGTTTTTTGTTGTGAGAATGCGCATTGTTCAAAACTAAGTAGGTACACGCGATTTGATTTAATTTTCATCGTTGAGAAAAGTTTAACATGATAACTGAATAGAATACACGTTTTCAAAAAAATCTATATTATCACTAAATCCCAACTAAAACTTACAGTATATAGTTTGTTTTCTATAATACAACGTAGTCGGAATATTACGCAGGCATCAAACAACAAAATATAACCAGAGATGATAAGGAGAAAACAAACAAGAATTAAGTTAAGAATACTCATTTGTTTCGTATTCGGAATGCTTGTTCGACTACACATGTACAAAATAAAATAGAAATTGGTATTCAAATACTTATCGAAAAATATAGTTACTCAGAATATTTATTCTAATTATTTAGAAAGTATTACGGTTTTTTTAAATTTTAGTTCATTATTCGTTCCTTATCAAATTTAATATATATATACCTGTACTCTTTGTGACTTCTACTTTGCTTATCCTAACATTTTAAAATGTAAAATTTTAACGAAATATACTAGTTAACTATTCAACTATTGCAACTTGATATTTGCTATTGACTATTAATTTAAAGAGTTAAAGAAATCAATTAGATTACAGCTTAGACTTGGCAAAATTTAGGTATACCTACTTTTATTCGAATATAATTCAAGATCGGAGTTTATAGGAGTTGGCGATTAAAAACCGGTCATGGAAGACAAACGATTTGGGACCATATTTATATATAGTATTATATAGTATTTGATAATAATCTGAAAAATAAATGTCTTTTCAGTAAACATACGTAGAGGTGCACTTAACAATAATAATAATAATAATAATAATAATAATGTAACAATCACGCGTATATCGATGACTGAAAAATCACGCGTATACTTTCGAATCTCCCCAGCGATCTAGACGAAGACAGTGACGGATAAACGAAAATACAAAGATAATAATGATATTTCAGATGACAGCTGTTATTTGACGTGCAGATATAACCTCGGCATATAGTATAAATAACGTCGTAGTCGGACAGAGGTCACGGACAAAATTTCTTCGAATCACCTTGTGCCTTGCGTAAAAATGTCGGTTTTCGGGTTTTGGAAATTCAAACGGCGATCAAGTGTTAAAAATTAAATTTGTTGCGGGAATGATGTATAATATCGTTGACAAAACGGGAAAAATAACTTTATGACTATATGTCTATATGTCACGACGTTGTAATTATTTCGTGCTTCAAAAACATTTATTTCTAGTCATTTATTCCTAACTTTTTCGTGACAACTTGAAACGACCTTATACAATGAACAACATTAATATACTATTTCGTTCGGTTGAAGACTAATCAATTATCCATTACCAAAACAGGTCATATATAGACGTGCACAGGTCATTTTCTACAACGAATAAAGAATTTCTAAATTTCCGAAATCGGTTATTTTAAAAAAATAATAATAACACAAGTCATATTTAAAAAAAATATTTTACCACTAGATTCCTTCAAATAAAATGCCTAATGGAATATCTAAATGGGATATCTTCGATTTTTCGACCGGGAGGGCTTGTGCTTTCGATCTGTTCGGTTTCGAACTCATCTGTAATGTCCTTAATATTTAATTGTGATATTCAGAAATTTGTGACCTAGGAGACTCTAAGTGTTAAACTCAAGTTTTCAGTTTAAAAGCTATGTAGATATGTACATATTTTGCGTATTAGCAAGTGTACGTATAATACGCTAACTACGTCCAATTAAATGGCTCGTAAATCAATATATTTTTTACGAGCGCTTAAAATTCGAAAAACATCCTGTAAATATGTCTACTGTATCGATCAGCTCATATATTATCCTTCCATTGATAATTTATCATCATTACTTTCAAATTTGAAATCCGATCATACTTCAATAACTGGTGCGGTAACGAGCCAGCGTCCAATCTCCGCATCCTGTTAGTACCTACACTTGTTTTGTTTTTTTGTCCTTAGGGGGGAGGTGATACAGTCTGGGACCCCATTTCCCTTCCTCCGCGGGCTTTATGACGTCTGCAGGTCGGGTGTATAATATATATATATAAGCAATGTCGTTGCAGTCGTAATTATTATAATTTCTAATAATATTATATACCCTAACGCGTGGGCGACGCATCGAAACAATAATAACGTACCGATTTCGCCATACGCGTGTACCGGAGGATGGGTTAAATAATAATAATCATAAAATATAAAACGATGAAAAATGGAAATTCGTCCACCACGCGTGTCACGAGCAGTGGAAACGAGTTTCTAAAATAAAGTCTTTGTGCAAACTGTGCCGTCTTATTTATATTGTATCGTTGTCGCGGCGACTTTATGATATGGTCTCGTCCGGATTGGTGTTTCCGATTCGACTGCATATTTTTAACTCCCACACTAATGGTCTTCTTACCCGAAAAACGCTATTTATTCATATTACCTCTAATACGGATGTAGTGTAAATCCTTACGAGAAATAGTGTAATAATTACTAACATATAGCACATAAAAATAATTTCAATATATATGTATATATATATATTTATCGATTTTCAATGTATTCTATGTGGAGAAGTCTATACAATCTCATTAAATTACATTTAAGTGAATACACGAGGAACAATTTTATGCGATTGTTCATTAAATAGAAAAATCGTGAGGCCCAAAAATGTTTACTCGCTTAACGCAAACCGTTTAAAACAACACTGAGAATAACACATTTTGTGCCGTGTGTTTAATATATAGAGAGTTGGGAGACTTTACAATTTGTTGTGCATTACTCGTGGCGTCATTTGAGTTTAATTAAATTAAATTAGCGATCGATGTGCGCTACACGTTAAAACGTGTTTTCCATTATCCGTTTGATCATTTCACGTAATCATCATAATATTGTGATTCAATTTCCAAAACTTTCTATGTACGTAAGTATACACCGTGTATTTTATTCGTAAAACACATCATAATCATCATAAACTATAGATATTTAGATAAACTAAATTTTAATTGAAATCACTATTTAGTAGAACGATCTTATAAAAATCTACTAACTACAAAGAAAAATATGCATGTATCGATTTATTAGTTATTAATCATTCATTACTCGACATTAGTCTTTTTATTTATTTAGCACTCGTGTTTCTAACGAATACAATTTGAAACTACATAAATATAATAGTGACAAATTATATGCGGGGAATCGCCATAGAATAATTTGGTATCTAACTGAAATCGACGGTGTAACAATTATAAATTAATAATTTTAGATTTTGATCAAAGCCAGAAATTAATTGTGTGGGTTTTTTTTTTTATTATATCTGTGTACAGTTTTACGGATAGAAGTTGAACAGTAGTTTTGGAGCAAAGATATTTTTTGATAAAAAAAAATTGTTTCTACTTAGTAATTGAACATGTAGTTTTTAAACTTTTTCTGTATTTTTTATAAATGTAAAAAAAGATACCTTTTCAATCGGAAATATTTTATAAATTTTGAGAATAATACGAAAATACGAAATATCATGGTTAACTAGCTATTTTTTTCATAATATTATAGATCCTTATTAAATTTTGCTTGGACTCATCTTTTGGATGCAATTATTTGTCTTTACTTTTAAATTTAAAATAATAATAGTTATACACTATCCTATCCGAGAATTAAAAGGACGATAGACTAATTTCCACCATATGTGTCAGGATAACACTTTTATTATTACTCCACATCTAATAATGAAATAAACCTAATAATTTATTTACTCCATAAATTTGCCGTTACAATAGCTTTTCTATTATTTTTTTTTTATTGTCGATATAAAGTTGTCAAAAATCGAAATAATAAAATGTTTATTATCGATTTCCAATTGTTCATACATCGATAGTGTTCAAAACACTTCATATTTTCCCAATTATAATGAACAAAAAATAATCATATTTAATATTGAGTAACATTTTTATTCAAATGAAATATATAAAATTATATAATATTAGTTTGAAACTTGAAAATAACATTTTTTATTGGAACATTATAAGGATAGAATCCTTAATTGTTTTTGATATCCATACGATCTTTTTCATATAATAAAAAAAATAATAGTAGATATGGAAATATTTTTGAATAAGTGTGTTAGAATAGTTTGTATTATGGTTTAATGGACATGGGCATTAAAATAGTACCAGATAAATCGTTTTGCAGGAAAAGTCTTGACTTATTCTATTTTTTATTTTATTTTTTGAGTGTTTTTTATTATAAAAATAAGACGTTAGGATTTCTATTTTACATTTAATGACATTAATTATTTATTTAAATACAGTTGAATCTGATAAATAGGAAATATTTTAAAATTAATTTTAAATAAGAGTGAGTGGTCAAAAAAATACGACAGTTTTACAATAAAAAAAAACTAAAAAATATTCAAAATTCAAGATGTCAACACTTTTTTATAATTGTATAATTTGATATAATGTAGTTTTTATTGCATACATATATGTTTGTAAATATATTTCCAATGTTTAATTTTTTAAAACAGACCCGTAACTATGTCCATAAAAAAATTATAAATTGTGCCTATATTAAAATAAACAATTTATGTATGTGATAATGTATATATATTACAGTTAATAAATTTAAAACTAATAAGTAGATAATAACATTGTTATGTATTTTCAATTTTGAAGGTTATAATCCGGTGAATTTTTGTATTTTACTTAATCTTAACGCTTTGTAAACGTACATGCTCAATGCGTACTTAAGGATAGAAATATTTTTGAATGGGAGAAAAACGTGAATTGTTCAAAAAAAAAAAAAAAAACATTTTTTTGTCGGTAGTTCAATTTTTTGTTTGTTGTTTTTTGCGTGTTTTTCGCTATATGCAGGTTCAAGACTGAGGCCAAAAACGCTGCAGGCCGTCGACGTGCCGATCATCGACAATAGACAGTGCGAGAGATGGCATAAGTCCAACGGCATAAACGTCATCATCTACGACGAGATGATGTGCGCTGGTTACCGGGAAGGATCGAAGGATTCGTGTCAAGTGAGTAAAAAACCACTTTAATTTTATTTTATGATACACCTAATTGAGTCATTTATCCTGATTTCTACTATCCTTTATAAATTTTCTACTTTTTTTTTTTACATTATCCCATCATTATAAATAGATATATAATAAAGCACGACGTGCGAGGATTACACCAATCGGACTGAACGCTTTCTTCACGATGGATATAAATTTATCACTGTCGACGACACAGTCGAACAAAAAATAATAGTAGTTAAATTTTCTGTACACTCGTGTTGAACACAATACATATTATTTCCATAGATAATTTAGAAGATTAGATCGTTGTTTATTCGTTTTTGTTCTAAAAGATTAAAAATCTATCAAATTGGAAAAGAAAAAAACATAATTTTTATACGCGGCGATAATAATATTATCACGTTCTCGTACAAGATTTATAGATACATATATTATAAAGTGTACACTAATCGCTCACGAGTGTTATGAAAGCAAACGTCACGTATGTGTATACTCGATGGGTGTCAAGATCTTTACGGATGGGTGAATTTATGCATTCGGTGATTTTAACGAAACGGCTTTCTTTCGACACGCTCAATGGAAGTCATACCTATGTTAATCTAATTTTCGTCAAAGAAAATCAGGAAAATAATAAAAATCTGAAATGTATCGTTACGAAAAATCACGAACGCAAACCGTGAAAAAAGATAGTATCTGCAAAGTACCTACTCGTGTTACTATGTAATGATAACATCATATTATTGTCATTGATAGGTTCTGCTGATATAATTTAATGGTCATTACCAGAAGTGGTTTGAACAAATTGTTTGTGTTACATCTGGGTACGAAAACAGCACGTATAGAACACAACCCATTTCAAATAAAAATATTATTGTGATAGAAGTCTTGCACCGTGAATATTAACGGAACAGTGTAGGTACTTGATTTCAATAACTGTTTTCAAAATCCCAAAAATTCACTTCTCGAGACAAAATATATTGTCCGTTCTGACCAATGGTTCACTATCGTAATCGTTAATATTTTTATAACACGTAGTTTAACTTAAAAATATTCAAAACCAATTATTTTCATCCAACCAACCAATAATGTATATCTATAAATATTAATACATTATCCTTTTCCTCCCTTGCTATTTTTCCTAGCTATATGATATATTTTGTTATCAACCCTTATAGTTCTCAATGTTTATTCAAAAAAATCCAACACATCTTTCACCTTTATCCTAATCATTTTCGTAAGTCATATATTACTCTCAGTTATCCCTAACCATCTCTTTAAACCTTTATCTACACTTTATTCATGCAGCATTCGTCATGAATAATATACATAAGTACTGCTTTATTGTTTTCATAATAAACTCAACCCACTTTTATGATATTTATTTATTTATTATATTAATACGTATATAATATTGTACCCACTAGTGAGACCATACATAATCCATTCCTTGTCTTGTCCTCTTTGATTACTTCACGTGCCCGTCTTAACATTATCATTTCAGTTTCACTTATCCCTTGATTAATTTTCTAATATACTGCCAAACAATATGATCTATTCAATATAGTTTATCTCACAACTGTCCAACAGAATGTAACCTTTAATCCACGTAATGAGTTTTTTTTCTTATTGCGCTAAACATCTGATGCGTTTTTGTGTCTTCCTTAATGCAACAATACCACTATTCTTGTATAATACCAATCTTGGGTATTTGAATATAATATCATAGACTCAAAGCCAACTTTATGAACCACTTATTTTATTATCTAAATATTAAAGGTGGGTCGAACAGTTCGAAGTTAAAAAAATTGAACTGAACTTCAACAGTTCGGTTTGTGTTCAAAATTAAAACTAAAATCGTAAAGTCGAATCAACCCAAACTTGAATAGAAATTCGAATACCAAGAGAAGTTCGAATTTGAGCGAACTATTTTTTTTTTTATATATGAATTCGAGTTACGTCGTCCAAAAATAAAACGATTTTTCTAATTATTTACGTTTTGATGCAAGTATTATATTAATTCTTGTAAAAAGTATATAGATTCGTTGTTGATGATCTTTTTTTTTTTTGATTTTTGTTTATTTTCGAAGTTTGGTTCGAGTTAGAATTTCACATTAAACTAAAAGTTCGGTTCGAGTTCGGATTCACTCCTGAACTTTAAGTTCGGTTCGGCGCCTACATTTTGAGTACTCGTTAAATAAAAATCGTTGGTAATAACTAAAATAGGTTAATTTTTATTTTATATTTATTATTTTATATCCCTACTAGATCCTGCGCACCCCTTGCTGTTGAGACACTGTCCACCCTTATTTAAAACATAGGCAGTATATAACTATGATGTATTAACGTTAAAAACGATGTTTTTACAGGGAGATTCTGGCGGTCCGCTGATGTTGGAGAAGACGGGTCGTTGGTACCTGATCGGTATCGTGTCGGCAGGTTACTCGTGCGCTCAACGAGGACAGCCAGGGATCTACCACAGGGTGGCGTTGACGGTCGACTGGATTTCCTACATAATCAATTCGTCGTAGTAGATGCTGCGGCGACGACGGCGAAGGACCAAACGCCCGTTCCTCGTTTATCAATTTCCAAACCTATATTTATAAATTAGTGTTAGGTATATTATATTATTCTTTGTATATTACATCCAAAAACGCGTGTATATACGTCTATATTTTATTTTATTTTTATTAGTATTTTTTTTTTTTTTTTTATATATAAATTTATATTATTATTTTATTTTCTGTCGATAACGAAACGTCGTCGTCAGATCCGACGGGAGCGACGACTCGCTGTCGCGGTGAGTTTTAAATTATTATTCAAGTTTCCCTTTGAAATTTTCTCGCTCCCGAACGCCCGCTACCCGCGATGGACCGCCGCTCCAGGCTCGACGTATTGTTATTATAATATTATTGTGTATAAATGTGTATAGAGTATAATTTTACGTGTATAAACTCACAACGTGGCTGTAATAATAGTGTAATTAATTTAATAACAATAATAGAAATGAATAGAACAAACACCGAAATTCGTATTGTTTTTATTTTTTTAGTTTTTTTTAAGAGCATTATAGCATCGTAGCACGCATGCATATACGTATTTTTCCTCTTTACCACTCCTCACATTTTCTCATCACTCGACGATCGTCACAATGTATTCCCGTTACAAATATAAAACAACAATATAGATGAACACCCGAGACAGCATCCGAATTCCATCTCAAGCATAAAGATTTCGGTAATAATTATAACAATTCCGTCTTGGATTATAAACAAAAAGATACTTTTTAACGGCATATTGAAATAAAAATAAAGTACTATATTATAATAATTCAGTCTGTCAAATTATCGATATGGGAGTTAAAAATTTGTATACGCTTATATTTCAGTGATTTTTATAAAAAATTTTGATAAACATATTATTGTATTACAGTAGGTAATTATTATTGTTTTTTATATATAATCACGTACAATTTCGATCATACAAAATTAAATATTATATATGATCTTATGAACTTTTTTTTATTAGGATTTAGTAATTAACAAGTATTAATAGAGTTAACGAGTTTAATTTAAAACCCAAGTTATTTTTAACGCCACACACCGGTTTTCAAGGATTTTAAATAGGCAATTGTTATGAATTTCAAGAAAAATTAAAAACAAATAAATTGGAAATATTTAAATATATATTAGTAGGAATACATATAAGTGGGTAATTAAAAAAAAGACCTATGTTCGTAAATTTTTTAACAGTTGTGGAATCACAATATTTAAAAAAATTATGTTTACGCAATTCAAATGCTGTGTAACTTTAAAAGAATGTAGGAACAAAACTATAACACCACTTGAAAGATGAGAAATTAAATTATATTTCTAATATCATTAACTTGCTTCGATTGGGAAATTCGTAATTTTAATATTACATATTTAAAAGACGAAAAAGTTACATATTACTAGTTAGTACTTTTTGGTCGATTTAGCTAGTACCTACTTTTTTTTTAAATACTAGAATGAATTATTAGTGTGTACGTTTTCGTAATCCAAGACCGGGAATTATCGTTAAATTAGTCAAATTCAATTAGTTTGAAAATGTTTAATGTTTTTATCAAACAACATGGTGACGTACTGCACTTTTGGTGGAAATAGTTATAAAAAAAATGTGATTCGGACGGAACTCGAATGCAGGCAATATCGATGTACGACGGTCGTGGTACCGAAAAAAATGTAATCACGTCATGTTCTATCGTAATATATTATAATGTTGGGATATTATAAAGTGGACACGAAGACTGTGATGAAAAAACTGACAGTGGAGAGGACCGATTTGCGGATAAAAACGATTTCCAATCGTCGAAGAAAATCCACCCACCATTATATGCACAATATACATTGTACATTAATATAATGTACGTTAAGTAGAATAATATAATAAAATATATCTTTGGGCCTGTGTTCGCGTGAAAGGCGTTTTTATTATTATTATCACTGTTTATTTTGTACGCATTCAATGTATGCGAGCAACTCGCGTATAGGTATGACTATCCCGAGTACAATTAAACTCGTCCAATTGTCTAATTGGAGATTAGAGAAAGTGAATAGTTTTTCTCCTTCTATATTTCTCATTTTCCCGTACCTCTAGGACACGACCACTGACACTATAACCAACCGACAAGGAAAACGAACTATATCTGAAGACAATTTTCAGTGGCTATTTTTTCTGATTTTTCGTAGTGCACATTTTTAAATTTGAATTTAATTCCTAATGATTGTGGGTGAAATGGTGTATTTACAATTTGTTTTCTTATAATATATGCTTAATTACCTCATACTAAATGTGTCCTACCTCAACGTCCAAAAAATATTAAATATAAAATAATTTTATATTAAATATAAAAATAAACATTTACTATATTTATAAACTTTATTATCTTATATTATCGACATATGAAAAATTAAAACTGTATTTTTGATGGGAGTTTTACCATATGATCATCACCTTCATCTTTTTCAGCATCAGGAAATACACCTTGAAACCATATTTGTTCAGTGGTTTCTAAGTGTATTTTATTATAGCGACTTTTTTATTAAGCCATAATTTAATTGTTGGAAGTGGATCAAATTCGTTTAAAATTGTTATGCTAATTTTTATAAAATGTTTATATTTTCATATATTTTTATATTCTGTTTTATCTATTTTCTCTAAAATACTTACCTCAATTTTAATTCGTTACTTTAAAATGTAAGAAAAAAGGTTTTGCAAATTTGTTAAAGAAATCACACTTTTTGTACAAAATCGCAACGTAAAATGTGTCGATTTTGATAGTACAAATACTATTTAAAATTGCTATAAGTTTTTAACTATTAATTTCTTCAATTTTATTTTTAAATATTTGGAATCATTAAATAAATACTTGGGATAAAAAAAAAAAAAAAAAACAACAACAAATTGTGAACAAATCAAAAAAACGACAAATCAACAACGACAACTGTTATACATAATGATAGTATCACAAATAATAATTTCTAATTTTTATATTATAAAAGCTTATTTTAATTTTTTATAAATAAAATTGTTTTTTAAATCTTAAGGTACGGCTGCAGATGGCAGTATGCAGTTTGTCTATAATAAAGACACAGGTGCACATTTTTATTTTTCGTAGTGCACATTTGAGATTTCGTGGTGCACAAAGTGTGTCGTAGTACACACAAAAATAGCCACTGTATATATTATAGTAGGTTTTTAGTTAGTTTTTAATTAGTCGTGGTGAAAGAAACACGTGTGCTGCTCTCAACAGACTTTACGCCATTGGACTATAATTGTATCTAGAAGGAAGTACCGAACGGACAAAATGAAAAAAAAACAATATTTGGTTCATCCTATAACCGTTAACGTTAAGATATTATTTGGAATAAGGTAGTGTTTACACATTTATGAACATAATTAATTAACAAAAACACTGATCGCTGAGATCAATAGCAATATCGAAGTCATTTATATCAAATTATTGATCATACACAGTTTATCAAATAATAATGTAGACAAGTCTGTATAAGAAAACATTAAAATCGATAAATTGGAGATCGTTCCGGCATCTAAATTGTCATGTACAATGCCGGCTGCATTTCCCGGAGCCAGCGATCGGACCGGGCTATATGCGTGAAAACGTTCGTTTGATTATTTTGTATTCGACGCCGGCACCGTTAGGTACGTGTGAAAGCGGCCTGAGATATATTTGCATGATATACATAATATAAAATGTATTACCTATGCAATATAATATGTTTAATTAAAAAAAAAAAAAAATGACAATGCCGCCTCGATGCAAGTATAATAATAATAATAATAATAATAAGGTGAGTGCCGAGTGGTTACTGGTTACGACTATAATATTATTATATACCTAATAAACGATTCACTGGGTTAAGGTTAAACTCGTATACAGGATGTCAGGATGTATTATACCCTTTGCAGTTTTATTCCAAATAATTCAGTCAGAAAATACATTTTCTCTTTTCTGACCGATGGAATGATCCATGTCAATTTATAGCACGATAATTGCTAGTAAATATATTAATATCGTATTATTGTATATATATATATTTTTTAATACGATATTATAGATATTAATATATTATTATTTTATTTAGTCTATTTTTTATTTTATTAATGGGTATCTATATCTATATATACCTACTATCATCAAAAATATTAAGTCGATATATGAATATACCTATCGTCATACGGCTATATATTTATTAATTTTGGAACAAATACAGTATAGTACTAGAACAATTTTTTCGTTTGTTTTTCTTTAAAAAAAAACTATTCATTTTTTGAGCCTGCATTTTTTGGAAAATTGGCCGCTCGTACTTACTTTTTGAGTTATAGTAAAAAACCTCGAAAATCGCTATTTTTTCAAAGTACGTTATTACTGGCTTAAAATGATCAAAAATGAACTTTTTTAAAATTTGCGTGCAATTTTATGTGAAATTTGATAGTATAATTAGAATTTATATTTCGTACTTAATTTTTAAGTTATATTAATGATAAACCAATAAAAAATAGGATTTTTTTCAAAATGCGTTTATACTTTGTAAAAATAGAAAAATTCGTGGTTATGCTCTGTACCTACTTCAGCCAATTTAAATAAAATAAAAAAATTCAAAAGCACGAATTTTTACAAGGTATTTTGGAAAAAAATTCTGTTTTTTATAGGCTTATCATTAGTACCTTAAAAATTAAGTACGAAATATAAATTCTGATTATATGCTAGACGAACTCAATTTTAGGGGCTGGTATACGCAACAGATTAATGCACATTACTACACACTGCCAGGGCCAGTTCAAGGTATAGTCCAAGCTAGGTACTAGCCTAGAGTGGCACTTTTGTAGGGGCCACATTTTTGCTTATTTGGAGAGGTGGGCCGCATATAGTCAGACCTTTTTCTTAATGAAAGTTTAAGTTTAAGGGGTGGTTCCGACTTTTGGGAGGAAATTTATACGATAGGGTTTACGCAAATTCTAAAAAAGTTTATGACTTTTTTTATTTTAGGAACGGCAAAATTAGATTTTTCCCAGTGCACTATTTTTACTTGAGCCGACCCTGTACACTGCATACTAAAATTAAACATTAAAAGAACAAAAAAAATTTCATTTGCAATTTATTTTTGGTTTTTTGTTATATTTTATTGTTACACTAATAAAGTACTGACATGGATTACGATTTTAGACACTTTTAATCAAAATCTAATACTACACGACAGTATCACATATTCATATACCTATACATATCATATAAAAGTATATAGTTACTATATACTTTTATATGAGTGTAGTGATAACTATATATAATGGGTATAGGTAGTATAGGTACACTGCAGACGATGTACCCATTAGAAACTCAGCTTGGTTTCCACGCCACTAAGTCAAACTAACTACATATTATATAATACATGCGTTATCCCCAACCATTTTCAAATTCGAAAAATATGTCATTTCATTCTCCAAATAAATATTAAAAACTAAAAGTAAAGCCGATCTTACTACAAAAACGGTACGGAAGGAGGAAAAATGTCCTACATTTATAATATTATATATAATAAATAATAAAATGTTTTTATCACTACAAAATTTTCATTTTTATTTGGTATAGTTTCTGTATGTTCATGCAAATAACAAAACGTTTATCGTTTAAAATATTATATTGAATTAGTATTATGACTTATAAAATAAAAAATATCCACACAAAAAATATTTTGGGGACGAAACGTCTATTTTCGCAATTTTGGTCCTGGATACGACCTAGATTCAAATTGACAGTATAGGTATAGAACCATTATAATACTTTCAACTTTTAAGAACTTCGCATCAAAACTTCTCAACCGGTTTACTCAAAAGTATTTAATCTCCAAAATATAGTCATAATAATATTCATTATATAAGCCCAAGTAATACGTTCATGTATAAATGTAGCATATTATTCATTCAAAAAATAACGACATCAAATTTTTTCGCCTAAAGCTGTTTTATTAGGAAAAAAAACGTACAATTTAATTTAGTCTATGCATATTTCATCTCATTCTACTACAAAATGTCACTAACCAGCTAATAGCAGGGGCATCATTTCAGTTTTTTTTTCGGGTGTGTGAGCTTTTAGGCAGGCCGATTTTAACATTTCACCGAACCATTATTCACATTCTAATTGCTACAAAAAAAAAAAAAAAAAAAAAAAAATAAGGTTTTTTGGTCGGCACAATTATATTTTAGAGCGGCGCATTAGAGCATTGGTAGGCCACTTTTTAAATTAGTGGTGGTGCCGTTACACACCCTGCTCTCCCAAAATAACGTCCCTGGCTAATAGTATAGGTATACAGAGTGTATTAAAAATAGGTGTACAAAGAAAGGTGTACCCTGTATACAATTTATTCGCATAACATATCTATATTATAATATTTTACATTTCGATTTACATAAAAAGCATCACAGCACACAATAATATTATATGAACGTATTGTGTCTGGCTAGTATGTATTAGACAATATACGAGTAGGTACCTATATAGTACACCTAATATATTTGAAATATTCTGCGTAGCCCATAGTGTTATATTATTGTTTGACGTGGTTCGTTCAGGGATTTCGATCGATTTTTGAATGTATCATAGGAAGGTGCCTTACATATAGGTGTAGTTTATGTGAAAGATATTCACATGGCCTTTGTTTTTAGACATTATTCATTAAGATTCAATGTTATTTACGTTGAAGGTACGACCTATAATAATAATTATAAAAAAAAAAAAAAATAATAGTATAGCCTAACCGTGAACGTTAATTATACAATAACGCCTCAGCACAATGATATTTGTAATAAAATAATATATAGGAGACGATGACGATGATCCTGAAACTTTGTTACAATAGCAATAAGTAATCGTTGTCGTAATAATAATATAACAACTATTTTTTTAACCAGACTAGCTAATATAATGTTTAAAAAACCAGTGGTTCTTAGATTATTTTAGTATTTGAATTGATACTATATTAATATATTATATTTACTACCTATAATATTGTTTCAACTAATTAAGTAGGTCGTACTATAGAGACTCAAATGTTATAAGAATATAATATATATCTTAAGTAGGTATTTAAAAATATTAAACTTATACAAAAATTAATATTTTATATTACTATTTAGGTATATGTATGTTTTTTAAAAATAATATAAACTTATATGTTCTCATATTATTATGTCGTATTGAACTTACAATCAAAATTCATAAACATTGATATATATATATATATGTGTGTAATATAGAGGTGGGTTGAACTCAAAATTTAGATGTCGAAGTATAATGTTTAAGATGGAACCCGAACTCGAACCGAACTATTGGTTTTAATGTCGAAACCCGAACTCGAACCAAACTTCGAACTCGCATCAGTGCCGTTCGAAGAAATATTTTAGAGAGGAGTGCCAACGAAATACTTTCCTGAAAACCTAAATAAGTAAAATGTTCAAGTTCGAATAATTTGTTCAAGTTCAAACTTCTCCTCGAGTTCAAACTCTTTAATTAAGTTCATTTTGGTTCGAATTTTGACTACTTAAGTTCGACTTTCGAACCAAACCGAACTCTTGAAGTTTGGTTCAACTTTTCAAACTTGGAACTGTTCGACCCACCACATATATATATATATACTATACATATATACTGGTTGACGAAAAGAATAAGAAGAAAAAACTGTATACCTAAAACCTAATACCTACTAATACCTACTCATAAATTATATTTTTTTTTGTAATAAACGAGTTAAAGAATGAGTTAAATAATAATAAATAAAAATAAGTTAAATGAGTCGGACCAGTTTCGCAAAAAATACCCCAAAATAAGAATTATGTCCATTGCCAATAACAACCAATCATGTCTACCAAAGCTACATTAATTTTTTTTGTAAATGATTTTATCATACAATTTGTAATAGATACCTACTGGCTACTACTATATATATTTTTTAAAAAACGTTACATCAAATGTTTATTATTATACATTTAACTATTAACGTTACATCAAATGTTTAAGATTACAAAATGTTTATTCGAGTAGTAAAAAATTTGAAAGTTGAAAGCTGTAAGTTTGAAACATTGACTGAATATTTTTTTGGTAGGTACCTAAATTTTTTTTTAGAATGACGTATATACTCACGAAATTTTTTTAACAATACACCACTGCATATATAATAATCGGATCATAGGCATATGTAAGGGTGTAGTAAATTGTGCTTTTGCTACACCAAAAACTTATACTCGATTTGTATGACATACCTATATTATATGTAGGTAAGGCAATAAATTTATTTGCTGGACTTAATGTCGTAAATAAAAATAAATAAATAAATAAATAATTAAATTGGTTTTACATTTGTTTTTAAAACCTTTTTTTATATGTTTTTTCATCGGAAAAAATCACAATATCCAAGGTTTTTCTCATATTCCTTCCATCGACAACGTTTTGAAATCCTCTACTAAAAATTAATTATCTATAATGAGTAAAATTTGTGATCCTGTCTATATTTATATGACATCGTAATCAAAAAGAAAAATGGGCTGTTTATTGTTTATTGCTATAGTTAGGCAAAATCGGAGCCATTAACTTTTCTAAGGGAACCCGGCCCACTCGGATCCCTCCCTCGGATATACGTGCAATGTGCATGTATAGTTTGAACACCGATAATAATAAATAATAATATATTATAAGATATATTATATATTGATTGTTATTCGTATAATATAGGATATTATTTTGTTGTATAAACTAATAAACGTGGTAATATTTTCAAGTAAATACGAGTATATGTACATGTATCCAGTTGAAATTTGAAAAACACTTTTATTTTACCAGTTACTGATGATAATTTATCCTTAACTCTAAAAATAATAAAATTATATAGATACTATATAATTAAAAACGAATATTTCCGATTACAGTTATGTAGTATGTCCTAACTACATATTATATATTACACCCAGGTACCTACATCATACATTGGAATTTAATAAATGCGTTGCATATTTAGCAATATACGTTTGCAGTTTTCAAATCTAAAAACCTATCAAATATACTTATCTTTTTTAAATTTTATACAAATCGAGAAAACATATTAGATTATTAGATTTTACGATGACGTGTTTGTGGTTTTTTATTCGTCCCGGAAAATATGAATCTTCCGCCCTATAACTATTATACTATTATTATTATAAACGTAGGTACTATATACTTTATTGAACTTTTCAAAATAACGTATCTACCTATAATGTAACTGGCGATACTAATTTTGTATTTATTTTTCTAAATATATATATGTGTGTGTGTGTGTGTGCGTGTGTGTGTGTGTGTGTGTGTGTGTGTGTGTATAATTATATATAGGTACTTATACCTACGGAATTTTGACTTTTGAAAATTGATTAAAATAAATTATTGTCTGGAGGACATTGATGACGTAATATTTTGCAGAATGTGTTGAAATAGTTCATGTCTATAGAATAGTGTTATTGTGTAGAGTCACCATTCGTATATATAATAGATATCTGCTATATGATTACTAACATTTTCTTAAACATTTTTACGTAGGTCGTAATCAGTAATCACAATTTGTATTACTCATATTATTCATATTATATAGTAGATATATGTCCATTAATGGAGAGCAGACCAATTCTATAAAATGAAAAACTATTTTTTTTATCGAAATATGAATGTCAAAAAAATATATAATAATAATACATTAACATGAATCAGTTGGTTCAATCCTATTATATATCCTAATTGAATGTAATATAATATAACATATAATATTATATTATAATTTATGTTATAATATTTATAACATTAAATATTTTTACTCGATTTATAGGATTTAACCGATATTAGTTACTCCTACCTACTTGTATTTTACCGTGTATTTGATAAAAATACAATAATTCATACATATTACATATACATTCGTATTTCGTATATTATATATTTTAAAAACTCCGTGAGGTCTGTGATGAAAAATATATATAACATGAGTATTACTGTAATACGGGTCGGTAATAACTAAAATTAACTCTTTTATGACGAAAAACTTCAAAATTAAGCATTGCTATAAATAGCCCAAAATTGAGAAAAAATATTTCCAATTGATTTTGTACTTCTATAAAGTTTTTAGCTTTTAGTGAAAGTTTCAAGTCTATATAAACCCATTATTTCCATAATTTCGAGCACATATCATACCAAAGGATTATAAATTGTAGAAATATTGAAATGGCTATTAAAAAAATTTGTATGTATCCATTTTTTAAATTTTTTGAATATAGCTAGAATAACATATTTAACATTGTATTAAAATTTCCGATCTTAAAATCTAAATTAACTTATTAATGACGAAAAAATTTTAAGAACTTTAAAAAAACATCGAAAAATTTCCCCTTAAAATTAGGTACCAACTATAGATGTAATTTGCTACCGGAAAATGGTTTTGCATATAACAATTAAAGCACTCCTTCTAATAGAAATTTTAAATACAGATATAAAAAAAACACAGCATTGAAAGACCAATTCATTTCTCGAGCTTTCGCTCAGAATCTAAAATTAATTATTTTTTAAATACTGGAATCCATTATATTTCATATATTATTTTAATATAAACATTATTTTAAACCTAACATTTTTTCTCCAAACCTATAAATTGTCTATATATACTATTATATTATATTATATCGTCTATTATACCTGTAATTTAAAGAATCCGGCAATATATTATTCTCAATGCTGATAAAGGCTAGGTCAGATAACTTGGGCTGCAGTGATAGAGTGCTTCTCAAATAATTTTTAATCAATTTTAATTTAGTAAATGTTCGCTCCGCTAGTGATGCACACCGCCATAACATTCTTAGTCTTGGTTGATTCAGTATGATCTTGTTGACTCAGTAGAAGTCAGTCTTGGTCTTGGTCTTGCCAATTCTTGCAGTCTTGCTTTTTTTTTTAACCAAATTTATAAATAATTTTTTTATACGTATATAAGAGCAGATAAAGGGGAGACAATAGGGGTAATTGCCCCCCTCCGTTCAGAAGAAATTTGAGTAAAACCTAAAAGCGCAGACCGGTCCGGGTGCTACCCGTTAAGTTCCCTTTTCGGTCAAGGCAAATGGTTCCTACTGGGCACTATCTAGACCTTCTCACAACAGTCCAATCAATTTATTATTATTCAGCTCATAATAGGTTGCTCCTTCTTTCAGCTGTAGCACTTGAAACTGGAATAACTAAACTCGTCTAGTGATGGGCAAATTCGGTCTTGGTCTTGCATTTTTGCAGGACCAAGACCAAGACCAAGACTTGATTGCAAGACTCTTGCAAGTCTTGCTTTTACATAAAATAAAAATTAATGAATTAAACACGTTATTTATTACATTTTTTTTCTTGGTATACATTATTTATAATTCCACACCAAATCTACAGATTTCTCGTAATGCAATCATCAATATCCTATTGTAATATTTTCGGAAATGATTATCGTTTATCGAATATATGGGTTAACAGATATTCTACTGTTTCTTGAAAGTTCGGTGTTATCGAAAACAGTCAACTACACAGATACTTACCTAATTATTTTTTGTGAACAGGGGGGAATTACACCCATTACTCCCTGTATCCCCCATTGTGTACGTATAAATAAATTATTTATTCTTATCTATAACTGTGGTAAAAATAAAAAATCAAGGCTGCAAGAATTTTGCAAGACCAAGACCAAGACCAAGACTGACTTCTACTGAGTCAACAAGACCAAGACCAAGACCAAGATTGAGTCAACACGACCAAGACCAAGACCAAGACCAGTACTGCCATGGTCTTGGTCTTGGTCTTGCTTTGTGCATCACTAATTATATGCTTATTGCCTATATACTTATAATATACCACGTTGTCCCCTTTTATCGTTATTGACGGCCATATAACGATTAACAACGTTTAATGAAAAAATATTTCGGCTTTGATTTGGATTTCAATTTAAAATACTGGATTCAAAATATTTCAATTTCGGTTTTGACTTTGTATACCGGTTTTTCGTATTTTGGATTTCGATTTAAAATACCGGTTTAAAAAAATGTTGGTTTCGTTTTTGACTTTAAAAACCAGTATTTTATATTTTTGATTTAAAATAACATAGTTTTATATTTGACTCATACCGATTTTTTTTGTTCTTATTTAATTTATTAGATTTTGATTTTAATTATGTTTAGATAATCTTCTTTCTTGTTTTGAATGTAATGTATATGTTACAGTAGGCGTGTTTTCGCGATTAACCAGGTTATGTTATTTTGTCTTATCTATAACCAAACATAATAACCACTACATTTGATCAGTTATAAATTATTATAACCAAAACTGATTGTTTATAAAATTCAGTAACCAACATACATTTTGGTTAATTGCGAAAACATACCTAGTGTTGTATTTTATTTTATAAAATAATATAATATAATAGATTTTAATATAATAAAAATAAAATTATATATACCTATTACATTAAAATAATATAAAATGGGAAGGAAAATAGGTATTATTCGGACTGTTAAAAATCTATAGATTCACTAATTGTAAATCTAAAATTTTAAACAGGTGGATTGCATAGTGGAAACATGATACAGTATAAAGTATATATAAATAATTATGGATGAATTTCGATAATCGTAATTTCATTTCGACCATACAAAGAGTTCGCGATTGATAATCGTAATTATATTTTAACTGTACAAAGTATCCGCGGTATGTAAATAAAACAATAGACAGTACAGTGTCCGTTTCCCAAAGAATTAGATGATAAAAAAATAATGAAAATAAAATCAGAATTTTCTTTAATATAATATAATATAATAATAATAATATTTGAAATAATTTTTGAAATATAAATTAGGGTAGACACTGCCTCCACAGACACTTTGTCACGGTATATATATATATGTATTACCTTTTTATTTTCCATTGTTTATTTTAACAAACAACAAATAAATAATGAAAAAATTTAACTGTGATTGTATGAATGTCATAAACACTATGAGATACAATACATAAATGACAATATAACGTGTACTTCCCTGATCAAATAAAATATCTTACAATAAAAGAAAAATGTATTAATATTAAATGTAAACCAATATCATACCATCATACATAAATAAATATATATGGGGACATTTAAATTTCCCCGATTTTACAATCGGGGAGGAGACGGAATTTATTAAATTATAATAAGTAGGTATACAATATTCAATACCTATTCATATACTAAAATATGGTAGGTACTAGGTACCTCATTTTCACATGTGAAGGTGGTTGGATTGACATTCTTGGGTTTTATATAATCACTGCACTCTGTGAAAATATTTGAAATCCAATTATTCTAATTATATACATGGAAGTAAGGATATACTGGAACCGACTGACCGAATCGAAAAAAAATCCGAAAAAGTGTCCGAATTTTTTTGGATTGGCCCCCTTGGTAAAAGTGGTCATAACTCAGAAACAATGAGGTTACAAATTATAAAAAGTCGGTTACAAATAGGTTACAAATTAAGCTTAAACGGTTACAAATTGTTTCAAGCGATTTTATGAACTTGTGGGGGCTAACTTCACACTGAGAAAATGCTCATAACTCGTAAACGGTGAGGTTACAAATTATAAAAAGTTGGTTTCAAATAGGCTACAAATTAAGAAAATAAGATTACAAATTGTTTTGAGCGTTTTTATGAATTTTGGGGGGGGCTGGCCCCCATGATAAAAGTGATCATAACTCGGGAACAGTGAGGTTACAAATTCTAAAAAGTTGGTTACAAATAGGTTACAAATTAAGTAGATTAATATGAATTTGTTTGAAGCGGATCGGACGATGTCGGGGAGCTACCGTGAAGTTAGCCCCTCGTCGAGAAACGGGCTGTATTTTGTAAACTACGAGGTTACAAATAGATTACAAATTAAGAAAACGAGGTTACAAATTGTTTTAGAGGGATTGGGTATGATGTGGGGCCAACTTCACATACGTTACTTATACTCATATAAAAATATACAATATAATTAGGTAAAAATTCCTTAATACAATTACTTTACACTGATCCTAAATAAAATCTATATACATATTATTCGAGATCAAATGATCTTATCAGTCATAAACATAATATAATATCTGAAAACTATAGTGCTTAAGATAAAGTATAGGTATGTATTACCTATGTATAATAAAGCGGTATGATATATTATTGCTAATGTGCACATTATCTTCTGTATATATAAAAATACTTGCCCTGGGTGATTCATCATGGCCTAGTCAGAACTGCTGAAGCAATGGATATGAAATTTTCAGTAAATGTACTTATTACTATGTATAGGCGCACTAAGAAAGGATTTTTCGAAATTCGCATTTTAAAGGGTAAAAAGAGCATAAATAGTTAATTTTTAATTAACGGTGAGTGAGGTTCGCGGTACGGCAGCCGTCGACGCGCGGTGGCTAGACGTGGCCGCCCAAATTTTCCTTTCCGTGTCACCACCGCCGACACCGCGCACCGCCGCGCCGCTGACCAGCTTTTCAAAAGCCACACAGGCTTTTCCAACAGGAGTAGAAGTGGGGGTAAACATGCTGTTGTACGCTCGCACCACTGACCACACACGCGTAGCATTTATAGCATTTATAGTGTTTATAAAGAAGTTCATAAAGTAGCAGCAGCCAAGTATAAAAAAAAAAATCCAGAAGTAAATAGAGTACAAGTTCATAGATATGAACAAAATAATCCAGGGGAACGATCAGAAAGGCGAATCCTTCCATGGAAAATAAAAGCTTTTTTCGGCATGAAATATAAATCGGAAATAGCTTATGAGACGGATAAAACTGTATCTTTGGGTACTATGAGTCATAAATGCGTATACTGCGATGCTCTTAAATTCAAAGAAGAGGCGCCTGGAATGTGTTGTAGTGCCGGTAAAGTACAACTTCCGTCTTTTTTACCTCTTCCTGAACCTTTTTACAGTTTGATTATGGAGTTCCATCCTGATCACAAAAATTTCATGGACCGTATTAGAAAATACAATAACTGCTTTCAAATGACATCTTTTGGAGCGAAACAAATTATCGAAGATGGATTTATGCCCACATTCAAAGTGAAAGGTCAGGTGTATCATGTAATTGCTAGTTTGCAATCTTTACCTCAACAAAACCCTCAATTTCTACAGATTTATTTCATTGGAGATAATGAGAGAGAAACACGCTTAAGATGTAGCCACTTTGCTGATGTAAAGCAAAGCCTGGTAAAACAATTACAAGCGATGTTGTACCATAATAATCCATACATAAAGGACTTGAAAACCACACTCGAAAGAGTACCTCAAAATAGTTAAAACTTTGAAATTATAATACACGCTGATAGCAAAGCTGATAATTCTCACAGAGGACGTTATAATGCACCAACAACAAGTGAAGTATCATTGGTCATAGTTGGACAACAGTTCGAAAAACGAGATATTGTGTTACAAAGTCATGATAACAAATTCCAACGGATTAGTGAATTGCACCGTTCATACGATACATTCCAGTACCCGTTATTTTTCTGTCATGGGGAGGATGGTTATTCCATTAATATCTCTCAGATTGATCCAAAAACTAAATTACTACTTCAGAAAACAGTTTCTGCATCGCAATTTTATTCTTAACACATCATGATTAGACAAACGGAAATCAACCATTTACTGTACTTTAGATCACTTTTTAATCAATATTTAGTTGATATGTGCGCTAAAATTGAAACAGAGTGCTTAAATTTTATTAAAAACAATCAAATGCAACTCAGAGCTGATAATTATATACATCTCAGAGATGCTATTGGGAGACAAGATACCGGTCTTACCCATCTTGGTCAGATGGTAGTGCTTCCTTCATCTTTTACTGGCTCACCACGGTATATGCATGAAAAAACTCAGGACGCCATGACATACGTTCGTCATTACGGTCGTCCTGATTTATTCATAACTTTTACATGTAATCCTCGATGGAAAGAAGTTTCAAATGCATTACTATCTGAACAAAAGTCCTACGACCGTCATGATATTATAGCTAGGATATTTCATTTAAAAGTTAAGACGTTAATGAAATTGTTAACAAAAGGGAATTTGTTTGGGGAAGTGCAATGTTTTAAGTATTCGGTCGAATGGCAAAAACGTGGTTTACTACACATACATATTTTGGCTAAAACAGCGCATTTCTCCAGATAAAGTAGATTGTATCATTAGTGCGGCAATACCTGATCCTAAAAAAGATTCTCTCCTTTACGGTATTATCAAAGCCAATATGATCCATGGGCCTTGCGGTAATTAAAACAATAGATCACCCTGTATGGAGTCAGGCAGCTGTAGCAAGAAGCATCCCAGACCTTTCATTCAAGAAACACAGACAGGAGACGACGGGTATCCAAAGTATAGGCGAAGAGCTCCAGAAAATGGTGGTTTTACTGTTGAAATAAATGGTAAGACACTTGATAATCATTGTGTAGTACCGTATAACCCAGTGCTTTCGCGTACATTTGGTGCTCATATTAATGTAGAGTACTGTAACTCTGTAAAATCTATAAAATACATTTGTTAATATATTACAAAAAGAAGTGATCAAGCAGCATTTGGTTTTGAAAATGATAATGATGAAGTCAAGCTTTATGAATGTGGTCGATATATCAGCAGCTCTGAGGCTGTATGGAGAATTCTGGCTTTTCCTATCCACGAGAGATTTCCAACAGTCTTCCATCTTTCTGAGCATTTAGAAAATGGCCAGCGTGTTTATTTCAACCTTAATGACTCCAATCGTTTAACAGACATGATTAAAAATCCACTAAGAACTACTCTTTTAGCATTTTTTGACTTATGTAAAACAGATGATTTTCCAAAAACACTTCTTTATGTTGATGTTCCCTCTTACTATGTATGGAAAAATAATAGATTTGAGAGAAGAAAACGTGGAATTAACGTAAATGGTTGGCCGGGAATAAAAAGAGATCAAGCTCTGGGTACCGTATACACCATTCACCCTAATAATACCGAGTGTTACTATCTTCGCCTTTTAATTCATGAAATCCGAGGTCCTACATCTTTTTTGAAATTGAAAACTGTTAACGGCATAATTCAACCTACTCGTACTTATCAGGCAGCGTGTAAGGCTCTAGGCTTACTAGAAGACGAAAAGCACTGGAATACAACTATGGAAGAAGCTGTGCTTTATGGTTCTCCATTTAAATTACGGGAATTTTTTGCAAATATGTTGATATTTTGTCAATTGTCAGATGCTTTAAGTCTTTGGGAAAAATACAAGGACAGTCTTTCAGAAGATATACGGCATCGAGTGGAGTTGGATATACAACACGAGAATGTGAATTCAATTATTAATGAAGTATACAATAAATGCTTAGTTACTCTTGAAGATACAGTTCTATCTATGGGAGGTAAATTTTTGCAAAATTATGGTTTATCTCAGACATCAAGATGTGAAACAGTGTTAAAAATAAAGATTTCCTTCGAGAGATCAATTGATTCAAATATTTTGGCACAGTATATACATTTTAATGAACATTTACTAAATAATGAACAGTCCTACCTGTATGTATATGACAAAATATTAGAGGGCATTGAAAAGAACACTGGCCAAACATTTTTCTTAGACACACCTGGAGGCACTGGTAAAACATTTGTCATAAATATTTTATTGGCCAGATTACGAAAAGATCATGGAATAGCTTTGGCTGAAGCTTCTTCAGGCATCGCTGCCACATTGCTAGAAGGAAGTAAAACAGCTCATTCTGTATTTAAATTACCATTAAAGCTAACGAAAGTAGAAACACCTATGTGCAATATTTCCAAACAGAGTAATATAGCACAAGTTCTAAAAGACTGTAAGCTAATAGTTTGGGATGAATGCTTAATGGCCCACAAGGGTGGCTTTGAAGCTCTCAATAGAACATTAAAAGATATAAGAGGATATAATAGTTTGATGGGTGGAGTCACTGTGCTGCTAGCAGAAGATTTTCGGCAAACATTACTCGTTATACCTAGGGGTACAAGGGTTGTTTACGGGGATTTACGGGGAAATTACCGTCCATTTTATGTACAATTTGCCGTTTGGAGCTGTTGGAAGTACCGTGGAATATTTTTGTACAAATGGGGAAATAAATGAATCACAGCTAAAACCTATGTAGAAAAGCCCGCTTAAAGTTAACTAATCTTGGCTTCTAGTGCGTTAGAAGGAACAAATCATTACTACTAAACATATAGGTACCTATCATTATATATGCCTAATATAATACACTTCAAATTGTGAAAAATACTAAAGAAGTCCTACAATTTTAAATTCATAACTATGAGGTATAAAAAATATAGTATAGGTACCTATCTAGGTACTCTTTGAATCAGTGTATCCGTCTTAAATATTTAAATACCGACTCATTACTGGATAGTACAAAACACATAATTAAATCTAAAACGAAAAAATAAATAGTAAATAAATACAAAATAACAATAAATGTTATTTATTATCTTCATTATATTGTTATATATTTAAATTATTAAATAATGTTTGAAAAATTAATAACATTAAATATTAAAATGAAAAATATTTAAATGTGCAATAACGATTATTAATTTAATTTTTTTAAAGTCTACATGTTTTCCATGTTAATGCAACCTTGTTTTCCAGTTTTTTCCTAATACAATTTCTCATATTCCCTGATAAGTATTTTATTGTTTAAAATCAAATTGTATTTAATGTATTTTATTTAAACAAATTTACAAGATAATTATAACTATAAAATATACAAGAAAAACAAAAATATGAAAAAATTAATTATTAGATACCTACTATTATCTTTAAGAAATAATAAAAATTTAAAATTTAATGAGATTAAAATCGTTTTTTGGTAACATTCATGAAATTAACAATTAAAATACAACAACAACTTTAAAAATATATATTTATATAGGTTAATAAAATTTTACTTTTTAAAATATTTTATAAAAATTACCCTTAATATACCTATAAATTTATTGAATCAAGAATTCGTATAAAAAGAATTTTTATCATTTATTATATGTAACTACATATAAACAATTGAGACACAAGAAGAAAAATATCACTGTTATCAACTTTACTACGAAGCATGCATAAATATAGAAAATTCATCAAATTCTTTGTCTTAAATAAAAAATATTAGCTGAATCAATCGCATATTTCATCTACGGTAAAAACATTATATACAATATTATATAGTTGATTTAAACTAACTGATATTTTAAGTTAAATATGACAAATATGATAAATATTGACAAATATTTTAACTCATTTAAAGTGTTACAGTATTTATTACAAAACAAAAAAGTAGCTAATATTCACAGTTATTTAGATATAAAATAAAAATCAATATGATAAATGAAATCTATCTAAACTACAGTTTTAAGCCTAACAATATATCTGTTATTGGTTAAAAATTATACCAAAAAAAACTTTTTTTTGAAAAATAAATTTTGGGTTTGTTAACCTATGACTATGGAACTAGGAATCAAAAACCAATTATGTATATAACATTGTTTATAGAAATAACTATGAAAAATATTTTTTATTTAGAATATTTTTTAATAAATCAATAGTATAAGTAGTAATTGACGAAAATTTGATATATTTATAATATTTATGTAAAAGTTCAAACTTTGGTCTCAAGTAGCTAGGTGTTAATATTATTTAATTGACCTGAAACTTCATGAGGTTTTGTGAAGACCACATAGAATAAAAAAATTACCAGTGTACAGAAGAATTTTGATATTTGACAAATATATTGCACCCTAGTAACTATAATTGTATTCTTAATAAGTACTCTTTGAGAGTTTAATACCAAAAAATATAGGTAACAAAACGAGTTATATCAAACTACTTCTATTTGGTATCGAAAAATACAATTATTGATACCATGTTATAAATTATGATAGTTAATATAATACAAATTAAACAAAATGCTCATTTAATAACGATTGATTTTAATTATTGTTTTTATTTTTTTTATGACAAGTAAGGTTTTTGCTTTTTACAGAATGTAGTAGATTCTTTCATAACTATACACATTTTTTGTATGTACAAATTATATAGTACCGATAGCAAGCACTCGTAATGTAACAGACACCGAAACTTTTGTTTACATAGATAGGTAGCATATCTACCAATATATAAAATATATAACAATAAATTTTATTCTGATATGTATGTTATCGACAACTTACTAATAAATTATGGTTTTTTGGAAAATAATGTAATTAAATTAATTAATCTACAATGAAAATGCCACAATGCATTCTAGAATTTTAACATTTAGTACGATTGAAAATTTCGATTTTTACTTAATATTTCTATACATATGGGTATATATATATACATATTGACCTAGGTTTATTTATTCATATTTTCTTATATCGAAATTATATTTTATAATGTGCACATTAGCAATAATATATCATACCGCTTTATTATACCGCTTTATTATACATAGGTAATACCATTGATTATATATTATAGTATAGATTGCTCACTATCGCATAAAACTCGTAGAACAGAATAATCACTCGATAGAGGGCAATAATATTATCTATACAGAAAAAAATAACGCCCGAGTGGTGTATCGTACAATATGTGAACTTTAGAACAGAGGTAACCAGTTTTCATAATGTTTGAAATCGTTGTCGTCAACAAAACGATTTTATTATTTCATAATATAGCGAGTCTTCACCTAATCACGTACAATATATCACCATGGAATCGGACTATTAAAATGGCCTTTTCGTAAATATCTCGCTTTTTATTGCTCGTACGACAAAAAGTTTAAGAATAGACATTGTAGAGGAAGGAATTATATATAAAAATGTGTGTAATTTATATATGCAAACCATCGTTTTAAATTGTTTTATG